>VZTS01002399.1:0-45197 GCA_013400795.1 Pluvianellus socialis | reverse complement strand
CGCCCGGGCTCCCCCGCGGGGCGGCGGTGGCAGCGGAGGGGCCAGGGCCCCGGCCCCGCAGGGGTGACACGGACCCAGGAGGGACGCGGACCCTCGAGGGGTGCCCCCGGCCGTGAGGGACATGGACCCGTGAGGGGAGACATGGACCTGTGAGGGACACGGACCCGTGAGGAGCATCCCCAGCCTGTGAGGGACATGGACCTGTGAGGGGTGACACGGACCCTCGAGGGCTACCCCTGGTCCATGAGGGACATGGACTCATGAGGGGAGACATGGACCTGTGAGGGACACGGACCCATGAGGAGCATCCCCAGCCTGTGAGGGACATGGACCCGTGAGGGGTGACACGGACCCGTGAGGTACATGGATCCTCGAGAGGGACACGGGTCTGTGAGGGGTGACACGGACCCATGAGGGACATGGACCCGTGAGGGGCATCCCCAGCCTACAAGGGATATGGACCTGTGAGGGGTGACACGGACCCTCGAGGGGTACTCCTGGCCCGTCAGGGACATGGGTCCATGAGGGGCGTCCCCAGCCCACGAGGGGTCATGGACCTGTGAGGGGTGACACGGGCCCTCAAGCGGTACCCCCAGCCCATGAGGGGCATGGGTCCATGAGGGATGCAGATCTGTGAGGGACACAGACCCCTGAGGGGCATCCCCAGCCCATGAGGGTCATGGACGTGTGCGGGAGGACATGGGTCCATGAGGGATGCAGATCTGTGAGGGACACGGCCCTGTGAGGGCACCCCTGGTCCGTGAGGGGCAGGAGCTGCCCGGCGGGTGAGGGGTGCCGCTGGCCGGGGTGAGCGTTGGGCAGCTGAGCTGCGCGCCCCTGCTGCGGACCTGACAGCCGGGACCCGTGGTTGGAGGAGCAGAAGGGCTAGAGGGTTTTGGAGGTTGGGAAATGTACCCAAAAACAGAGGGCGGGGGTGCGTGGGGCTGTGGCTGGCACTCCTGCGTCAGGCTGCGGCTGTCCTGCTGCCGGCTGCCACAACCAAACCCGTGGAGACCCGCCGTCGGTCAGTGCTGGGGGCAAGCGTGCAGCTCGGGCGGGCGCTGAGACATGGCTGGCGTGTCCAGCAAAGCCACGGGGTCGGTTGTAGGCTCTTCCCAGTCTCGCTTCCGGGCTGCCAGCCTTCCAGAGGTGGGTGGAAGAAGCCCCTGGTTGGGTTTTGTGAGCGGGATGTGTCCCAGCAAAGTCACCGTGTCCCTGAGGTGTGCCAGGCATGCTGCGCTGTGACCCGTACGCAGAGCCGGGTGCGCCAGGTGCTGCTGCCTCTCGCGTGGTTGGTCTGGGATGTCCTCTGCTGGTGTTCCCGGCCGTCTTCCGTCCCGGCGAATGGGCACTCGGAGAAGTGGTCGCTCTGATGTGTGTAGAGGGTGAACACCGGTTGGATCGAGCAAGTGCAGCTGGGCAGCCATGCAACGCTCTTTGTGCTGTGCTCTCTTCCTGGTCTGTTGGCTTCTTGTGAGGTTTCCAGAAAGGAGACTAATTAAGGGTAATTTGTTAGCTGCGTATGAGCGTTTTCGTCTGGTTCATGTAGGCTGGCAAGCGCTCGCCAGAGAGCGACTCTTGGTCAGTGCTGGTTGAGAGGGGCTCAGACAACGCGCAATGAAAGATGGGTATTCAAGTCCATTACTAATCCTTTGAGAAATAGCTCAGTTCTTGACCTCTAGTGTCTTTCTGTCTTTTCCCCCTTATGCCACTACTCATCCTACTTACGGACTTGATGATCACGGTACCTAGAAATATTTCTCTAGTGTGTATTTTTATGTGTGATCGTGACCAGGCTTGCAGAACTGCATCTGAACTCAGCTATGACAATGGATGGAGATGAATTTTTAGCTCTGGATTGTTGCATATTTTTAGTCAGGTGGTGGATTGATTCTTACAGACACATTTATAAATATGCAGCCAGTTACAATAAGAATGGAAGTGGCAAGTGCCCAGATGGTTAATATTTAAAATATGTTACATGGCTGCATTAGTAAGTAGAAAATAACTGCAACAGGCTTATTGTTACTTGCCATAACGTAATTGATTGAAATGTGGCTCGGGGAGAGTCTGCATTCCGCATGGGCAGTGTTAGTGTGTGTTCCACGGGGCGTTTACGGGGTGCAGTCCTGTGTCCTTCCGGCCTCTGCGTGGGTGAAGTCTGAGCAGACACGTCCGGAGTTGCAGGTCCTAGCGGAGGTGGGAATGGGCTGTCTGCTGATGTTGGTGTTGCTGACTGTCGCCCTGTGCCTTTCCAAATCCCCTCTCTGCTAGGAGCTGGCACCTCCAGGGAGCCTGGGCTCTCTGCAGAGCCTGGTCACCCGAGTGCCAGGTGGAAATTGCATCCTCTGCAGGGTCCCCCCGTGGAGACCTCGGCGTGAGGCTTAGCCCCTGTGCGTGTGCCCTGTGTGCAACGCGCTCTCTGCAGAAGTAAGGGGGCAGTGGCAGGGAAGTCTGCAAATTGTGCAGCACATCGCTTCGGCTTGAGCCCCGTTACCTGCTGGGGCTGCTCTCAACACCTGGTACTGCTCTAGGGAGAAAGATGATGAGGAATTCGCTTTCCTTGTCTTTCCGTAATGTGTTTTCCTTGAATGCCGGACATGGCTTTGCACGTAGTTTCTCTGTATAATCAGCAATCCCTGCTGCTGGTCGTAGAGCAGAGGAAGGTTCGGAAATCATGCCCTGGCAGGAGCATCTGAAGGCAGGTGTTAGAATCAACTTTTTTCCTAACGCTTCCTGTGCTCTCAATTGTTACTGCCTCCCTAAGACAGATAAAATATAATGCAAATTGTGTTTGCTACATGCCAAAGATATAAACACCAAGTGTACTGGATCATCAGGGCCAGATCCTCATGATTTCACCCGCAAGTAATGTTTTTAACTTCAATTGAATTCAGTTTCAAAGCACAAAATAGCACAGTCGACATCATTTTATGCTGAGAAATAGCCTTCAGACAGAAGAAGTTTCATCACCACCTCCACGCATAGCCCACAGGGTTTGACCCTTCCAAGGCTGAATTCTCCAACACCTACAATTGCCAGTAGCCCAGACCACCTTCTCACTGGTACGACGGGTAAAGCTGACATTTCTGTCACAGACGCCGCTCCAGTACTGTCCCCCTTATGCCAAGCTGGGCTGAGGCCTGTCTTTGGAAAGACTGCTCTTCCTTCTTGCTCTCAGTATCCACTAATAACATGGCCAGGACGTCGTCTTCCTAGTCTCGGGCAGAAGTTGCTTCTGCCTGTGGCTGGCTGTTGGGTATGGCTAGTCCTTGCTTGTGGCTTCTGGGCCGTTGATTCGGAGTGGATAATACTCCTCTAAATATTGTTATTCCTCTCTTCATCACGAAATACAGCTTGTTTGGTGATCTCTAGCTGGCACAGTATTTTATACTGTCTCTTCTAGGGAGTTATTTTTTGATCTCATCGTTCCAACCAAGGCCAACACCGGGGAAGCTGGGTGTGAGTGGAAGGCTTTCGCTGCAGCAGCTACAGCCCACGTTGGAACCCCGGACCTCCCGGCAGAGGGTTTAGCCAAGCTGATGCTATGGCTGCTCCAGGCTGCTGCAAGTAGGTGCCTTCTTGTAATAAAGAGACACGAAGCAAAAGATGGAGCATGTGAGAGGGTCTAAAAGTAATGACTGGTTAAAAAGATCCGGTTTGTTGCTTTCATGAGTTTAATGTGAACTTGTTTTAAGTTTCTCTTTGGAAGGAACTTTTCGGTGTTAGGGTGAAAAAGAACGCTTTTCAAAAATGCCTTGGTTTTGACGGTCAGATAGTGCTGGTGTAGCTCTGTACGTAGTCTGTTTGCTCAGCTTAAATGTCAGAATAAACTGGTCAGTCCTTAGTTTTTCCAAACCTCTATACATCATTAGCTTTTTGCGTTTCTCTTAGTGGCGTGGTGCTGCAGTAAGCCAGTGGAGCTGCAGTAATAAGGAAGCAGGAGAATGCTTAAGTTGAAAGAGCTTGTTCCTACTCATTAAAAGCAAGTTAATATGGAATTACACAGTCCAGAACACCCAACAATAATGCCTCAATGCTTGATCTGAAGAGTTGGTTCATTTGTTCCCGGTCTGGCTTTGACTGCAGCCGGCTGGGCGAGCGCTACAGGTGGCCGGCTCCGAGCACGCTTTGCGGGAGCCAGGGCTGCGCCGGAGTCACTGCGCACAGACTGCGCTTGGGGTCTGGCTTCGCGCAGAGCTGACGGCGCTCAGCGCCTCTGAACGTCGACCTGAACCTGCCTTTCTGTAAAGACACCCATGTGTACCTGTTGTGTTCTCGAACAGAGTGCTGCAGATACCTTTTCCACGTGAAAAAATTAAAATTCTTTCTGAAGCAAATTAACGCAATTTGGGCCTGAACGTTCATTTGACTATTTAAAATTGCAAAAGGGTTTTAAGCCTTGATTGGGCTCGCCTGGGGCCCTGCTTGACATTTTGAAAGGAAGCTTGACATCCCTGCAGGAGCCCGGAGGCTCCGGCGCGTTGTGGCGCAGAGCGCGTCACTCGGTGACAGCGGCGTGCGGTGCTCCTGTGCCTGTCGGCAGGGGAGGGCTCGCACACCAGCCAGGTGGAGGGATTTTAGCCCTGGGACAGTCCGTCTTGGGCACCTTCGCTGCTCTGGTGGCCGGGAAGCTTCCCCCTTGGGTAGAGGACAACCCCGAGGGGTTAGCAAATGGAGCTGGCGCAAGTGAGCCGTAGTGGGAGCTCCTCTGAACATCCCTTTTATTGTTAATTTGTTTGTAAAGGTATCCCTGTGCATTGTGTTCACAGCTGACAGGCCTTTTCATTTCCAGTTGGTGTTTGGTTATGCAACTGTCCTATGCTCTCTGTTTAAAATTTCTGAACTGCTGCTGAAGGCAGGGAGAAATCTGAGCTAATAATCTGAGCCAGACGAAACCAAAACACTGATGTGTTTGTGTTGTCAGTCCATCGCAGCTTGTTCCTACAGGGGTGGGAGATCTAGCAGCGCGCCATACGGTCCTCCCTTATTTTCAGCATGATGATAGCTAGACAGCTTTTTCCAAAGGAGGAGAAGTTTAAAGATAACAGAACCGGGGTCATCTGTGGAAATGGCACTAATAGTAACATACATCTCCATCTGTTTGCCACTTACCTTTTATTTATTTGCTTATAATATCTTTGATCACTTTCATCTCTGCCTTTATCTGTGTTTTCAAGGCTGTCTTGGGGATAGTGTGGGTGGAGGAGTGTTCCAGCACTTCTTGTTGATTTCATTTAAAATTCAGATGAGGCTTGCTAACTTCATAAACCCTAGAGAGCTTAGATGTCTTCTAAATACATTACTGTCTTCTGTGTTACTCCCAAACTTTGTGAAAATACTGAAAAGCAAAATGCGTTGCAAAGCGTAAGAGAACAAGCTGAATGGAAGCTTCCGAGTTGTTGGTTTTGGGGAGGGATGTTGCCCAAAGCTGGTAACAAAAGCCGCTAGTAAAATATGGCATTCTTAACTTTATTTTCTCCTATTTTATCTGCTTGGTTGCACGGCAGTCGCTCTTTGTTTCCGTAGGTTATTTCACAGTCTCCCTGGGGATTGTTCTGGTATCTTGCCCGCTGCCAGGGGTCTGTGGGCCGCCTGAGCTGGTGCGGGGCACCTTTGGGGGGATAACGGGTCTGCTGGGGGGAGCAGCCAAGCCCGGTTCCCGTTCGTCTGGCGCAGGCCACCCTCTGACAGGCGTGGGATCCCGGGTGCGTGAAGGCGCTGCGCAGCCCATGTGGCAGAGTGTTAACCTGGGCGAAGGCACGGAGTGAAGGCAGGGCGGGGGGGGCGAGGGGGCTCGCTCAGGAAGGGGAATCCGGCATTTGGGAAGACCTGGGTGCGTGTTTGCGCCTGCTGCTCCTGAGCCCGCTTCTGCTCTGAGCTCCCGCTGCGAACGTGCTACAGCTGCGCCTGCTGAAACGCCGAGGGCAGCAAAACGGAGGCGTGTTGAGCGTGTAGTGGGAGACCAGTAATACCGTAATACCGCCACCACGGGAGGACAGCCCGAAGGAGTGGGTTTAGTTCCAACAGGGTCAGTTGTGGAGTGAGGCGGGTGGTTCCAGTGGTCCCAGTGTGTCTCGAGAGGAGGATGCGCTGCGCTCCCTGCTCTGGTGACTGGCACCACTTCCGTGAGACAGATTTAGGGCTGGGTGCTGGCGAGCACTCCAGGTTTTGTGAAGGCTGCCGAGGCCACGTTTCCTGCCACCCCCTCACGGGCAGTGGTCCTTTCGCTGCAGAACAAGGGCGTCCGTAGCAGGTTGTGGCCTTGAAGCCTGCAGTAAGGTGAACACTGGATGGGGGCTGGAGGGTAGCAGTGGCATCGTGTCCCCTTCCCTGAAATCCCGTGAATGTGCAGAGTGCTCCGAGGGTTCAGGTGAATGGAGGGTGTGACATACTGACAAATACACAAACTTTCTTTATAAAGACATGCTTCTCAGAATGATGTGACTTCCTAAATTATCGTTTCATTTTTTGCCCTTATAACACTCTTTGCAGGATGAACTTACTGCAGTGAACGTAAAGCAAGGCTTCAGTAATCAGCCTGCCTTCTCTGGAGACGAGCATGGATCCGCTAGAAATATTGTCATTAATGCCTCGAAGGTAAGACAGGGCCCTTTGGTCTGAGTACACTCGTCGGGGTCGGAACCAAGCTGGCAGTGGTTGTACTTGGTTCTTGACTGCTTTGCTTTCTAGTTGGAAGTTTTCATATTAATTACAGACCTAATATAAGAATGTTGAGCTGTGTTTCTGCTACGTGTTATCAGTCTTCACAGGAAAACATGGATGCCAAGAACAAAATGTAACTAGCACACTTCACTGTAGAAGAGACATTAATTTTTGCTCTTGTTCTTTTCTTTGCTTCACTCACAAAGGCAGTAGTGACTCCTTCCCTGGAAGTCCCTAGTATTTACACAACTTTAACTTGCTTTGGTCTTGTAGCTGTTTCATCAGGCTGCTTTCTGCCAGGAGAAACTGGTCACTGTGGTCCAGGTCTCTTGGAAATATATTCTTGGATTGTTTAGTGAAATATAACTTATCTCTCCTGTGGGCTTTTTGAGAGTCTAAGAAGTGCGAGAGACAAAAGAGCAATAAAAAAATCACTAAAATATTAGTTACTGTCCTCCAAATTGAAAATAATAGCTGTTCAGAAAAAAACCCAGCCCATATTTCTTTGAGGCATCTGTCCAGATTCGTGCAATCTCATTTTTTTTCCGTTGGGAAAGCAGGAACAAATGATTATAAAAGAGAGCGTTATCAGCAAGCTTATAAAATGTTTTCAGACAAAGTAATTTTCTGCTGTTTGACTTTTAAAGTATATAACTTTATACACCTTATTGGAAAATGTGAATTTACTTACAGATTGATGCTCTTTTATTTTAGCAGCAGAAGAGATACAAGTAAATGACAGGGTTGCTATTGTTGAAATGTTAAAGGTTTTCCTGTTATGTTCTTCTGATTGTGTTTTCTGTAATTGCTACCTGCGAGCACTTTCTGTCTTTTAATTATTCCTGTCTTGACTATTGAACATAATAGTTTGAAAAGTAAAACAGAAATTCGTAAGGAAGTGTTTATAGTTATTTGGAAGATTTAAGTGTAGAATTACCAAAATAATGTCCTAAAAGCTTTTCATGTATTTTAAAATTACCCAACTATGAATGTATTTATTAGAAAATCAAACATTTTATTCTTACTGTCAGGCCTAAAAATTCATTTCTATTACAGTAATTTTGAGACGTAAATAAACTTAGACGGGAAGTAAGCCTCTATTGGGCTTTTTTCTGCTGTTTTGTGATTGAAAGTACCAGGGAAGCAAATCTTACCAAGCTTTTCATTCTGGAGGTATCAGGTGGTAGTGGTGGAGTTTTGTCCAGAAGTCAGAACTCTTCCTAGCGTACCTGGATCTTTGAAGTTTTGCCTGCTGTAACTGATGACAGAAAGATGAAGAATGCGGTTTGTGGCAGTGTAGTTTGTTCTAAGCAGAAGTGAAAAGCACACATTTACGCACTTTATGCTATGGGGAAGCGTAGGAGGGAGGAATGTTCTGAGACGCTCTTGGAATACGCCGAACTGGGGCCCAATCTGAGACGCTCAGCTGCTGGAGGGATGCGGCTGGGGCATTCCCAGTGACCCGCAGCGAGCGGCCGCTGCGTCTCCGGTGTCTCTGGGGCCTGGTTGCCTTTGGCTTGGTGTTGCTGCCCTGCGGCTTCTCCGGTGATACTAAGGAAGCGTTGCATGGGTGCGGAATACCATGAATCCCCAGCTCCTAGCTGTGGGGAGTGAAAGTGTCATCTTCCTAGATCCATGGATCTAGGATTTTCCGATGGAAATCCTTTCTGCATTAATGTACGATAGATGCTTACTTACCACATTGTCCTGTATCTTTTGCCTTTTTTTCCCACCAGATTGGCGCTTACTTTAGCAGCATACTAGCGGAAAAGCTAAAACTTAACACTTTCCAGGACACAGGAAAGAAGAAACCACAAGTAAATGCCAAAGACAACTACTGGCTGGTTACTGCTCGGTCTCAGAGTGCAATTCACAACTGGTTCACAGATTTAGCAGGAAGTAAACCACTGACTCTTTTAGCAAAAAAGGTATCAAAATACTCCTTCCTCTCTTTCGTGGGTATTGGATTGTACTGCCTTGGGCTATAGGAATAGGGCAGTATTTCTGAACGTGTCGGATGTGGAGAGGTGCTGGAGGCAACTGCTGCTGTGTAGCGTATTCCCTCTCTGCCAAGAGGAGATTACCTGGGCAAAGGGAAACTTCTGGTCTAGCTGGTAAAAAGTTCCTTTGAATGACTGTATTTCAGCTCAAGCGTGTTTATCGTATTGCCAGCCAGATTCTTTGCCCGTACGCTTTACTTCAGGGTTCTCTTTCTCAAGCAAAGGAGCAGTTTACAGAAATTCTTGTGTCTGGCAAGGAGATAATCCGCTCGGAAGTCAATGCATTTTTAAAAGAACCTGCCTGCTAACTCCAACCCTTTTGCGTGCTCTTCACGTTTAAATTTGTATTAACAATCTTTGTGAAACAGTCTTATTAGTTGCATTCTTGATTAAGTTTCCAATTAAGGAGAAGAATTCTTGCTGCTTTGTGGCAGTCTGCATAACTGGAAAAGGCAGTCCTGAGCTATCTCTTTGGATACTGCTTGCTGTTAAGAACAGCGGTACAAGATAAATTTGAAGTGGTCATTAAAACTCATGCAAGGTGGCAGGTAGAACACGGTAACAAAGATGCTGTTACTCATGCCTTTCTTTCCTGAAGCTCTGTGTACAGGCAGCTAATCTTCCAGTGTCTGGGAGTTATTCTGAGTATAAATGAAATCAAAATGGGGAACTCTTAATGAAGGCTGTTGAGCATAAATGAATCAAAATACTAGAAGGTACAAGTTTCACCAGTTTTTGGTCTGCTGCTGTGCAGTTGGTGAAGAATACATGCTGCTTTGCCACCAACAGAGCCGGCAGAAAAACAAGAGCTTTGCTGTGGCAAGCGTGTCACCACCTTAAGTTTCTCCCTAAATTTGAGAGGTTAACTTTGTGACTGGAAGTGCTACAGAGATTTCTTTCATTATTTAAGTTCTTTTTTAAAATAACCAGATTTATAAAGCTGCTGATAAGAAGCACGTTAAGAATGCTGAAACGGATTCTGTAGAGTCCCTAGGCTGACTACTGAAGGGCGCTCCAGGAAAGGGTCCCTTTGTTTGCTGCTCTCTCCAGCGTTGGCGCACCTCTCTTCTCCAGGCACCCTGGTGGGAAGGTCGAGGGTGCCTGAAGGAGTCACAAGGATTTTTTGGTAGGGAATACTAAGTGTAGCACTTGTGCCTCCACTCCCTTCTGTCTCCATGGGGTATGAAATGTCTTGTTCTCATACGCGTTGCTTTAAAAAAGCATTTTAAAATTATCCTACCCTTATGCAGAAAGGTGTAAGGATTGCTGAGTTTTCCCTTGGAAGTCTTGTGGGACCAGCCCTGCTGGGTGCGTGGCCGGCGCAGGCAGCATTAGCTGACCAGGCTGTGTTTTCCTGGTGCGCTCCGGTCGCTACGGACTCCTCTGAACCAGGGGACCCGGCTGACTGGCAGCATCTGTGTGATTGAACCCTTGCCCAAAACCTTCATATACCTCCACTTTCCAGAGGTTCTGAGGATCGGCTTGCAGGGCTGATTCTGCACTTTGGCTGTCTTTGGCTGCGTTGAAAGGTTTGCTAGTGGCCCTGTAGGCACCTCTGAGCAGGGGCAGGGTGCTCCCGGTGAAGCCTGGGGGAAGCGTGGGGCAGTGTCTGTTCTTTGCCATGTCTCCCGGTTTCTCTGTGTCTAGACAGTAGGTGTGTGGGAGCAGCGGCCCCCCGGGCTGGTGAAGAGGTCCGCTGCTCTGCTGGGCGCGTGGGGCCGAGCAGAGGGGTCCGGGCTAACCTGCGGGTGCCGGCTGCCGTTTGGAGTGTGTGCTGTAACTTGCTTCCTGTTTCGTTTCAGGTTCCTATTCTCAGTAAAAAAGAAGATGTTTTTGCTTACTTAGCAAAATATTCTGTGCCACTGCTGCGAGCGGCATGGCTGATCAAAATGACATGTGCCTACTACGCTGCTATTTCTGAAGCTAAAATCAAGAAACGCCAGGCCACTGACCCAAATATTGGTAAATAAACATCTCTAATGTCTAAATGCTTGGTAATAGCTGAAGAGGCCTGCTCCTCTTGTTCATGGCTTTGGTGTTACGAGGCATCCGGGGAGGAATCTTTGTAGCGGGAAGGGGAATAAAAATTCTTTTAAAACAGTTTGGCTAAAAAATGTGTCAAAGAGTACAAAGAGCCATGCAGGGTAAGTACTGCCCCGTTGGCTGCTTCTCCTCCCAGCTGATTCCGCCCGGATCTCCAGGTGCAGCGTCTGAGGACGTGACTGAGCTGTGGCTGCGCCGGTGACACGGGTCTCTGTGGGGCTGGCAGGAGGGCAAAGGCTGTGCTGAGATAAATGGTACCAGGGAGTGAACTGAACTGCTGAGTTAGAAAGCCTGGATGAAATGTGAATTTCAAAGCTTATTTATTAGATCATAGGTGGCAACGTATTTATTTTAAGTACAGCCTTAAATGGTACTGTGTGGCACCAAGCCAGCAGGCCAAGCAGTGATCACCTTTAAGGTGTTCAGAGGCATTTTAACTATTATCAAAGTTGCAGTTTTGTGCTCTCATTTTACATACGCTACTTACAGCTCTTCTGCTGTCTGGAATGAACATTTTCCTTCTTTGTGCTCAAAATAACTGTGCTCAGAACAGACAATTTCACTGCTGTTTAGCAACATCTCTGTACTGCTGTAAGAAATGTCTGCTTCTTCCTGCCAGCTCATTCTGTTGTTTCTTTCAAACTTTGCTTTGCGGTTTGTTTTTTGGGGTTTTTTGTGTTATTACTTGTAGGCTCGTAACACTAGTTTTCACTCTGAGTTCCTAGTTAAAGCCCCAAAAATTTATTTTCTATTTTCTAGCAAACATTCTTTGTTCTTTGGTGATAGTTTTAAAAATATTTAAAGAAATCAGTCCGATTTTTAGAGACAGAGGGCAAGGGGAGGCAACGCGTGTGGCTGGCAGGAAGGAAAAGAGACACTTGCCCAGCTCCCAAGCCAGGTTGGTGCCTCCATTGGTGTATGGACTCCGGGAGCTGCTGTGCTGGGGTCAGCCTCTCTGTCCTGAGGCCAGTGCTGGTTTGGGGGACGAACACGGTATTGCACTCCTCCTTCCAGCGTGGGGTGGGGTGAGGCTCCTGTGAGCTGTTTTGGCACTGCCGAGCGGGGCTGGGTGACTCGCTGTTCCTTCTCTCGAGTTCCCCTTCTGTTCTTTGCACTCCAGGAGCCTCTCTCCAGCCTCTCAGGTTGTCTTCCCTTCTCTCCTGAATGATGTAAAGCATTTTTTGGGGTAGACCTCAGTAGGAGGCTCGGAGCAGGCAGTGAGAGCAGGCTGCTTGCTTTCCTCATCTGTTGGGAGTAGCTCTGCTAGTGGTAAGAGCTACTCGCTGGGGCTCTCCGAGGGCAGCCGAAATGGGGATGCTCCGCACCAAGAGCGGGGCGTATTTGTTAGTGCGTAGTTGAAATAAACGCCCTCTTTCTTGGTTGCCCGGGAGTGGGGGAGAAAGGGCAGTAAGGAGGAGAGGGGGAAGCTGAGGTTGTCGCTCTGCTGCAGTGGATTGATCTAGACCTGCTTTGCCCTGGCTGGGGGTAGCAGCTCTTTAACATGGAGGCGTTTGTGCGCGGTGGGAAGGGCAGGCGGTGGTGCCGCGGTGGGGTAGGCAGGGGCTCCGGCTGGCGCCGTGGTGGCAGCCAGGGTGAGCAGCGCCGGGAGGAGTGTCTGTGGGCCGAGGTGCCCGTGACTCTCGTCCGCGAGTATCCTGGGGGGGTTGCTGAGGACTGTGTCCTCTGTACAAATGCCCTGTTTTGCAAAGGGTGTTGAGAGCTTTTTGGGAAATAGTTTGCTGCGTGTTACTGAGCGGCCTTTGACAGTTCCCAAAATGTTTTAAATCTGTTCCTCAGGTAACAGAAAGGCGGTTGCATTGTTTCTGACTCAGTGGCACAGAGATACTGGTAATTGCTTTGGGAAAATTATTCTTTCGTGCTGTCACGTGAAGTAAGCTTGAAGTAGAGGATTTGGAATTGGTTTTCCAAAAGTGGGCGAATGTTTGAAGTAAATGTAGTTGACATGCTGTATGAAAACACTAAAACCCACTGGCTTCATACAGAAATTTCCATGGATTTGGATGGAAAAGCATTCAACATATAGTCTGTACGTGTTTACAGAACTGCCAATTATAAATGCAAAGGGAAAAAAGAACGAACGCGCTAGCTGAAGTCTGAGGTGGGTCGTAAACAGCCAAAATAGTTGTGTTTGAGAGTGGTAGTTCCTGTAACTCTGACAGTAAACAGGCTTAGGTTGTCAAAGCAACTGCATTATGTATTCATAAGAGAGTGTGCTCTTCTAAAATATGCTGCATGCTGATTAAGTACAGCTCTGTCAGATGTTTGTCTCTGAGATATTAACAAATATCCTTGGTTGTTCCAGTTACTGTTAAGAGAATGCCTTCCTTACGATTCCTCTTTTCCCAAAGCTTTATGGATATGACCAAGTGAGTTTACTTTTGTTCACTAATTTCTCCAAGTTGTACTAAATACAGAATCACTGCTGAAGCAGAGAGAAAAACTGGTCATTTTCATGCTTGTGTATTTGCTGAACAGCACCTACTGACTTATCTGGGACAGAGGAAAGATAATCAGTGTTACTGGCAGACCTCTGCGCTGTGCTGGTCACTCTGACCTAAGAAACTGCTCCTGAGCTTTTACGTTCTCGTCAGAATAAATATCTGGAGGAGCTGTCTGTTTGAGAGTGATTACAGGAAGAACAGTTTTATATCCCTCTGCTTGTGCAAAGTTCCGCTGAGTTCTATGTTGGCTGCGTTTGGAGGGGGATGGAAGAGGAGAGTAAATGTCCAGATTGGAAGGAAGCAGTGAAGTATATTCATTTTTTTCTGTTTCAAGGCTGTTGTGTGGCTGAATGCTGAAAGCTGATGAAGGAGACAGGGATGCCCTAAAGGCGTACCTTGTGCCAGTGCTTTTCAGGCCACGCTAAGCCAGCGTGCTCCTGGCCCGCTGGACAGCATCTGCGCCTTGAGCCCCGTGCCCAGCAGAGCACGGCCCCGGGGCAGCCCCTTGGTTCACAACGGGTGCTGCCTTACGCAGCTGTGGGTTCACGGCTTGGAGAAGTGTTTTTGCTGACAGAGGCGATACGAGCTTGTTTCGGTTCTCACTGGGAAGGCAACCTTTTCTCACCTGAAGAGTTCTAATTGTAGACTTATTTTGTAGAATGGACTCAGATTATAACCAGATACCTTCGAGAGCAGCTGGCGAAGGTTGCGGAGTTTTACCATGTGACTTCCAGCCAAGGCAACAGCTCTGTAGTGATGCCTCAGGAGATGGAACAAGCCCTGAAGCAGTGGGAATATAATGAAAAACTGTCGTTTTATATGTNTTGGTTGAGGGTCTTGGTCGCTCTGTGCTGACGTGGGTGACGAGAGCTAAACCAGAAATGAAATAAAACTTGTAATTGCACGCCTGCTTGTTCAGTGCTCCCAGTTAATATGTGATGTGTTGTCCTGGTTTGAGGTGAGACAGGAACAATTTTGTTCAGTAACTCTGCTTTCTAACTAGGCCTCTTCATGTGTTATTTTAAATCCTTTAAGGAAGGAATGCTCGAGAGACACGAGTATTTGACATGGATACTGGACGTTTTGGAAAAAATCAGACCCACCGATGATGATCTTCTTAAGCTGTTGTTGCCGCTAATGTTGCAGGTACCTGTGTGTTTTAAAGCCAAAATCAATACAAGTGTGATTCATATGTGTTTAATGATTTTAATATTTGTGGTGGTAAAATCTATATAAACATTTTTACATGGGACATTTAGGGAAATATATTGCATGGTGCATGTTTGGAATTTATAAACACCTTTAAATGTTCATGCTTTATAATCCTTAACTTGAGTTGGTAGAAGGATTCTGTTACTGTAACTGGTTCTGGAGAGCAGAGGAAATTTTAAGAGACAAAAGTGTAGATTCGTGTTTGAACTGCTCTTTTCTTTTTTAACTTCTGGACTCTTAAATATTGGAGGTAATCCCTTCCAGTTTATGCATGTTCAGTGTTAGATTGTTAAAGATGATGAATACAGGGAGTAGGCTGTGTAGTAAATGATGCATTTTTTTAAATTTCAGTATTCGGAAGAGTTTGTCCAGTCAGCGTACCTATCCCGTCGCCTTGCTTATTTCTGTGCCAGACGCCTGTCGTTGTTGCTGAGCGAGGGTCCCAGCCTGGTGGCTGCACACTCTCCCCACGGGATGGTGGGGCCAAGTAACCCCCCTCTGGCGGCCCCGAGTCCGACCGGCGCCGGTCCCGCGGCGAGCCCAGCGCTGGCCTGCTCGGACTTCCTCTCCTGCCCCCAGCACCGGCCGCTGGTGTACGGGCTCAGCTGTATGCTGCAGGTGGGCCAGCCTTCTGGGGCGCTCTGTGTCGAGGGCGTAACCCTTCAGCTTATTGGGATTGTTTTGACAAGGAGTGGGAGTTGTGGTTTGGAATGTACCTGGGTGAGTCCGGGGCGAGCAGGGGGGTGCATTCTCCACGCCGGCTGAGGCGCGGTGGTGGAACCGCCTGCAGAAGCTTGTGCTGTCCGTGTGTCTGTCCGCACGTCTGCTGCGGGAAGGAGTGACTCCGCTGCCAGGAGCGGCCAAGCGCTCCCTCTGTGATGGAGTGTGTCTGGTTGCAGGAACGTTGTCTCGTCACGGTGTCAGCAGCGGTGAGCCTGTGCGGCTCCGCCAGGCCCCGACTGTGCCGAGTGTGGCCGGACGGCAGACAGCACCCTACCGACTCCTGCGGGCTCTGACCTTTGAGGATTTCCCTGCTTCTTCCAGCTGTCACTGATGCTTGGTCCCGCTGCAGGCCACTCCATTTTGGCTTTGTCAGTCGCACGAGCCGTTGGTACTGCCTTATCAACTTCCGCAGTTTTCAAAACCGTGGAGCAGAAGAGACTGTTCACTCGCACTGGTTGCTTGGCAATAGCAGAATTGTCAAGAGAGTAATTATTTTCTGGGAGAGGGCTTGTGTCATGAGCTGCGGTTTTTGCCTTCCCGAGTGCTGACCTGGTGAGGCTCCTCAGACCCTCCTGCTGCTGTCTGTTCCCTTGTCTGTCCCCGGGGGTTGCACAAGGGTGCCCTGTTGGTGGCACCAGCAGTACGCTGATGCTCGCAGGATCACGAAATCGCAGAACGGGTGAGGTTGGCAGGGACCTCTTCAGATGATGTTGTCCACCCCCACCCCTTAGGCAGGATCAGCTAGAGCGGGTTTCCCAGGACCATGTCCCGCTGGATTTTTAACATCTTCACCGCCTCTCTGGGCAACCTCTTCCAGTGCTGGGCCACCCCCACGGCGAAAGAGCACCGTCCTTTGGGATGGAGCTCCCTCTCCGGGGCTGCTGCTGCCCCACAGCTGTCGCCGTGCGGGACGTTCAGAGCCGGGCGGTACGCAGAGGAGGTTCGGTTGTGCTGTCGAGGGACGGAAGTAGTAGAGTGTCCCTATCCCTCTCTCGGCCGAGGACGCGTGAGTCGGGGAGTTCCATCCCGTCTGGCTCTCAGCGTGCTGTGACTTTTTTCCTTGTAATCCACATCTGGACTGGGGGAGCTCCCAAGACGTAACACGGCAGGCTCCAACCCAAGTCTTTACAAGACGAATCAGCTCCCACCATTTTTGGTAATATTTGAGGTCTGACCCCAAAACACGGAAGGGTTCTGCTTTTGCTCTGTACGACACCAGCTGCCACGGGGTAACAGATACCTGCTGACAAGCCACTGTGAAATGACTGTTTTAAAGACTGCCAATGCAAAATCCTTCTTTTGAAGTAAATTTTAAGTTCATGGTGCATTTCAATGACTCTTTTGTGCTTTAAAATCTTGATAGAAGAGTTGATTTAAATTAATTAATTAAATTTTAATTTTTCACATGTAGCTTCTTTCTGTAAGCTGAATATGAAAACGACTTCTTTCTTCTAAAGCCTTTTCGCATTTCACAGAAAGGGTCTGACTGACATTAACCTTTGGTGATGTTCCTTGATGGCATTATGAAAGCAATACACATGGGAATTAAGCACCTATATATTTAAATAAATTTTTTAGTAATGAAGAAGGAAAATAATGTATTAGTTGAATGTTCTCAAGTGGATGTTTTAAAGTAATTGTGCGTAGGCCTGTCTTTTTGTTTCTTTCACTGTAGTAGTTAGACCAAAAGTGATTCCAGTCTCGTGGACTCTCTTATTGTTGGTATTGTCTATCACACGTTTAGAAAAATAAATTATTTCTGCTTTGTACTATTGCTTGCAGACTGTAACTCTTTGTTGCCCAAGTGCCTTGGTGTGGAATTATTCCACAAACGAAAATAAGAACATTAATCCAGGCTCACCTCTGGATTTACTTCAAGTTGCTCCATCTAGTTTACCTATGCCGGGTGGAAATTCAGCGTTTAATCAGCAGGTAAGCTTTTTTCCTTGTCAGATGGTTAAGATCTGTTCTGTATCACAAATAATAATTTGTGATATTATTAGTAGGATTACAGCCACTTGGTTTGTGTATTCTGGCAGCTGTATAGCCTTTCTCTGCTAGCAACGCGGCTGGTTATCTTTCTGCTCTTCCTGTACTACCGGGTATTTCTGTAGGTCTACTTTCAGGACACTGCTGTGCTAGTTTCTGATGACCTTACTGCTGTGCTAGTTTTTGATGACCTTACTTTGCACTTCATTCAGGTACTGATTTTGTGATAATGTCAGGGATTTTATTTATGTTCAGATGTTTTCTGTTACTAAATTGAAATTACTTTAAGATGTAAAATGGCAAACGAGGAAGCTTGGCATACCGTATTGTGAGATGTGACTTTTCAGACATGCTGGAAGTTAACTTCTGCTGAAGGAAAAGATATTTTGTTGTACAAGATGATTCGTAATGGACAAAAGCCTTTGAACAGAACGTACTTCAGTTTGTTGTTCCCAAATGTAGGAGTGTTGTGGAACGCCATGGGGTACCTTGCTCCTGCCGAGAAAGCTGTCATAAGCTTGAAATGAAAATTGAGACTTCCCACCACTAGCTAATTAGCAACTATCTTTTTTACAGGTTCGGGCAAAGATTTATGAAGTAGAACAGCAGATAAAACAAAGAGGTCGTGCTGTGGAGGTGCGGTGGTCTTTTGACAAGTGCCAAGAATCAACGGCAGGTAAGACAACTCAAAACGAAACAAACGTTGGGAGCTTTAGGGTTTACATCTCTTCTTCTTCTTTGAGTATAGTCCTGTTGCACCATGATTAATTCTAGCAATAGATTTGACAGAGGGATGTACTACAATGTCTTCCTGTGTAAACCTTTTATTTTTTTTCTTTTTTTTTCTTTCCCCCTCCTCTCCAACTCCCGTCTCTAGGGGTGACCATCAGCCGAGTTCTGCACACCTTAGAGGTGTTGGATCGGCATTGTTTTGACAGATCAGATTCCAGCAATTCAATGGAGACACTTTATCATAAGATTTTCTGGGCAAATCAGAATAAAGATAACCAAGAGGTAATGCCTACATTCTCCTCTCACTTCAGAGTCTGTAGACAACAGATTTTATTTTTACTTACGAGACTTGTGTCTGGGCGTATATTTGATACAAAAGCTTAGTGCTTTCTTGGTGTATTTTTTTCTTTACTACTTGATATTTGGTTTATTAGGAGAAAACTGCTCTTTGTTGTTTTAACTCAATGCTTCAGCTCTACATACTGTAAACCTCATTTAGGAGAAATGATCTATCACGGTATTGTGGTTTGTTTTTTGGGTTCTGCCAAGTAAAATTCCGTATTATTGTTTGATAACGTTTGCATCTATTGTAGATAGTAAATTGATAAGTTATTAAGTATAGTAAAATATTCATACATACTGTTATATTTTTTGATATTTTTACCTGTGCTCCTACAACCATTTTCAGAGATAATGAAAAACTTTATCAGAAATCTGTGACATTTTTCCTTTTTTTTTTTTTTTATTTTTTGGTGCAGTGCAGATGATAGTGCCACCAGGCTTTTGCACATTGTCAAACTCTTGTGTTTCCCTGGAAAGTGTTTGGGGAAAAGATGAAAAAGCCAGCTCTAGTAATACACTGTTGAAGTAAAATTTTAAAGTGGAAAATATTAGTGAATGTGTAACAGCTGCTCATGTTAATGTTTTAAAAACTTTTCTGCAAAATGGCTTGTTTTTTGAATACGCTGTTTTTTGTTGATGAGTGTATGTTGTCAGCGATTGCTGGTCATAATTCAAGACCCTCGAAGTGCACAGAAATACTGCACAGGAATTGTCAACCAGCATTTTACTGACTTTGCAGTAACCAAGCAGGATATAGTGTTTAGGGGAGTATTTCCAGAGATGTGGTGCCTGCCAGCCAACTCCGGATGCGAGGCTCAGCCCCGGCGGTGGGAGCCAGGTGCTTGCCGAGTTCTGTGTACCGTAACTGCGCGCCGTCAGGTAACGCGAGAGAGCTGGGGGAGCAGAGCTCTTGCAGCAGGCAGGTGGAGCTGCTGAAGTTCTTAACCCCAGTGCCTGGGGGAGATCAGGAGTTCAACACACAAGTGTTTTATATTTTTAAAATGGGTAGGGCGTGACGTGCTTTGTCATTTGAGTGCTGGCTTTTTGTTTTCATCTGCTTTTGGGGTCGGGTGATGTGGTTCTGTGCTGTTGTCCTTCTGCTGTTGTATTTGTGTCTTTTTTTTCCTTCTCCCTCTCTATTCCGAAAAGTGTTTCTGACTTCCAGCAACAATTGTGCTGATAAACCATTTTTTTGTCTTTCAAAAGACAGTGTTGGTAGGGAGACTTCTGAAGGTAAGGTGATTATTCTGTTCTGATTGTAGGTTGCCTGCTATTATTGCCTTTGTTTGATGGCTTGAGGTTGGGTTGCCTTGAGAACATGCCTGTTTTGACCTCCAAACAGTTCTCTTAAAGATGTGCTCCCCAACTCTGGGTAGCAAGCATTTTTATGAAGGTTTGTCTAGTTAATTTGCAGGCCTGCCTGTCTTCTAATGGCATAAAGTTTTACTCCGAGATGAAGAACGCTGCGTAGGGATAAAGCGTTACTCCTGTGAGCGACGATGTGCCTGTGTTCGCCCAACAGCCACAGGAGACGGGGAGAGCAGGAGCAAGGAAGATGCCGACTTCTTTCTGAGAGAAAAAAACTTAACCTTGAAAGTTTTGGTCTTACCTTGCTGGGTCTGGGCTGATAGGAAATCAAACTTTTAAATTACCTGCAGCCCCTCTGGAGTTTCCAAGACTGTTAGCTGTTGCTTGGCTCCAGCGTAACTTTCGGCAGCTGGAGGAGAGGTAGCCTTGGGATGCTGACTGCCCGGCTGATGGCACTTCAGTGGTTTGAAGTCTGAATTTCCAAAGTTAACTGGAGTTGCCAGCGTAGTGTTTCGCCCCTACCTGCCGGGCAGGCTGGAGGTGAGCGCCCGTGGCCGGCAAAGCCCTGCCGTGTGTCCCGGAGAAGGGCTGCGGAGCCGCTCGGCGGCCGCTGGATGTCGGCGCCTCCCTGCACCGGCTGCACGTCGGCTGCAGCGCTGCAAGGTTGAGCACACGAGGGTGTCGCCGCACGCAACGCTCTTTGTCTCTTTTGGTCTCCGTTTCCTTCCCCCTTAATAAACATAGGCTGTTTTCTCTTGGCAGAAAAAGCCGTAAGTTTGGGGTCATGTACTCTGTGTTTTCAGCTGGCAACTCATCTAAGGACTTTCACTTTGTAAGTAAGATGTCCGTGGCTAGGACGTCTGCCTTCTGACCTTGGTGTTTAAAGCAAAATGTGCTTTGAAGGACAGCTATCTGCTACCCCTGTTTTGATGTGAGCCCAATTGGAACGTGTTTGGAAGCTATTTCCTGTCCGTTTTTCCTCCTGGACTGCCGAACATTGTTGTGAAGGCCACAGCTGGTGCCAGTGGAAGTGTCTGTGGGAGCGGTGCTCCAGAGCCCTGGGCACACGCCGGGATGGAAGGAAGGTGGCTCCTGCTGCAGAGCACTTTGGTCCTGAGGGGGACTGGAAGCAGACAAATGTGCTCAGGATGTTGCTTTTATACGTGCTGTTGATTTCTCCAGAATTGTTTTAACGTGTAACTCATGACTCCCGGGTGTCAGAGCAAAAGTAAAACTTGGGAGGGGGTGGGAATGAGGGAGGGCAGGCAGCTGTAAGGCCGGGTGTCCTGTGCCCCGCGGAGGGAAGAGTTGCTTTCCACCCCCCGGGGAGATGCAGAGGCTGGGACAGAACATGAGAGAGTAAAGGGAGAAAAATGTGGACTGGGGGGCTCAGCTGTGGCTGTACATTGAGTTTGAGTAGGATAAACAGGGTAGATGGACAGCAGGCATTGAACGGAGCTCAGATTTTGAGCGTCATGTTGTATATGACAGAGGTGGCACATTGATGCTGTGTGGGAAAATGTGGTGTTGAATCTGCATTTTGACCAGACCGGGAACAAATCCTCCATCCTTGACCTTGAGAGAGGCCACAGAAGTGGGAGGAGAATCCAGCCAGTGACTTGGAGAAGACTTAGCATGGAGGAGCACTGACTGCATTATTAAATGCTGCATTATTAAGCAGACTTTAAATAGGGGATAAGAATTGTGCTGCAGTTTCTCACTGACTGTCTCTGTGCGTTGAGTGATTGTTCCTGTGTAATCCCATAGGATTGTCTGAGCCTTAATCGTGGATCACAGCCTGGGTGCTCTTGTGTGGTAGGATTCGTTACGGGCATGGGGCTTCCGTCAGGCTCGGTGTGCATCCCAAAAAGTAGCACTTTATCCATGGAGTTCCAAATGGTGATAACAGTTGTTGAGTTCTCGGGGTGTGAAGGTCTGACAGGCAATAAAAGCATCACAGTTACTGTGGTAAAGTAATGCTGCCTTGTGAGTACCACCGTGGGCACAGTGTTCCTACAAAGGACCTTTCATTTCTGATTCTGCTGCACTGACTTGTATAGAGTTTCTCAGTAGATGTGGCTGAGTAGGAGGACTTGAAATCTAGAAATCTGTGACGTGGCATAAAGCAGTAAATTCACTTTCATTTGAGATGGTATTGCAGAGAAAACTACTGGCCTTATTTATAGCCGCAGGTGTTTTCCGTCTGACATTTCCTTGACTCAAAACATCGCTTGTGTGCAGCTCCAGAATGATTGCCACTGTGGTGGTTATTGTGGAGGTATCTTTAAATAAGTAAATCCAGTAAACAGTTTGTATTGCTACCATACAGTTTTAAACTAGAGAAAAATTGTGTTGCAGTCATCCAGATTTGGAACACCTTTGATTCCCGTCTGCCCCATTTTAAAGATGACTCCCTCTGAAGGCTCGAGTCAATTTGTGCAAAAATAGAGTCCTCGGAACAGTGAGCTAGAGAATGCAATGGCAACTTTTTCATAATATCTTTGAAAACTCTTTCCAGTTCACCTGTCATCTTCCTGTGGCTTAAACCCACTCAACTCTCACCGAGCTTTTGGTCTACCTGTACTTCATTATCTGTCATAGTCTTTCACAGGTACAGCTCAGGAAGGGAATGGAGGAAAGGTGTGGGGGGGTTGGTTTTGTTTTGTTGGTTTTAGGGTTTTTTGCTCTTAATTTATTTTTTTTTTAGGGTGGTTGGCAAGACTTTTTAACTCGTCAGTCTTCTGTACAGAAGAATACAATTTGGTTCAGTATAGCTTGAAATACACCTAAGCAGTGGGAGGGTACCTAGTAAATGAACCTGCGTACCAGTAGTTTCTAGCTAGGGCAGCAGTAAATGGGTGAAAGGAGAGAGCACTTGATTTTTAAGGACTGATACTGAATTTCTTGAAATTATTATGTAGATGGCTATTTGTGCACTGGGATTGCTTTTCAAGTTTAGATCTCCAAACTTGTATTTAGGTCTTGCTGCTCATGTTGTCTCTGAAGTCCAGCTGAATTCTTGTGACGCCAAGAGATGTTTTTCATTTTAGAGTGAAAAAGTCCTGTTTGCACTTGGTTCTCACGAACAGGGCTTGTTACAGATGCAGAGAGTTAATATTTGTCTTTCTGAGATCACTCTGCTGGAGAGGAAACAAACAAACAAAACCCCCAGCCCTGCTGTGCCTGTGGGAAAGGAGAGGTAACGATGCCTTGCTCTGTCCGTAAGCTACGGTTTAACAGTTTGCTGCTACCTAAGGGGCCTGAATCTGAGTGTGCTGGGACGCGGGACGGGTAAGAGGGACAGGATGAGCAAAATAATATGGATTGAAATACCTGCAGAATCAGTCTGTTTCCACAAGCACTGAGAAAACACAGCATGTTCTGAGCATTCTTGTAATATTTTTAATAACGCAGTTAACGTTCGTTCAGTTGCTTGAATTGCTTAGTTATCTGAAGCTTGTTTCTGTGGGTATTTTCACCCTTTATTATTTCAGTAAATCCAGCATCAGATTCCTACGCACCTACGTGTCTAAGGAAGTTAAAGTACAAAATCTCTCTGGAAGGCAAAAATTTGTTCTATGACTGAAATAACCGATGGGGTCCTTAAAAAGAACACACCACTTGTTTTTTCTCTTTGTATGGGACAACTTCAAAGCAGTGGTTAATATTTTCTTGAGCACGGTCTCGTAGTTTAATGCAAATGCCCGAACTGCACCCCAGTAAGAAGGGTTGTCTTTGGGCTGGGGGTGTGGGTAGAGCCTGGCTGCCGTCCTGCAGTGACGGGTCCCTCCTGGCCGCGGTCAGAGGCGTTGGTTCCCTCACGTCCCGAGTTGTGGCCGGCGCTGCCAGTGCCCGCGCGTTCAGCTGATTTAAACCCCCAAACTTTTGAAGCCGGTTTTTCCCCAGGGAGTAGTACCCCTTGAGAGCTCCTTTGTTGTGCATATGCAGGTGTGTTTTCAAGCGGAATGAGCTGTCCTGACTGTTCCTGTGAGCGGAGCTGATTTGTGTGGATTTGGGATTCTGAGTCAGACATTTGTGGGTGGCACAGGCCCATTTTTTTCCTACAAAAATCTGGTAGTGCTCTTGTTCCTGGCTCTTGTCATCTCTCCTCACCCATTCCCTTTAGAAAGGTGGGCTGTACTAATAAATGTTGCTGTATTGTAGCCCTTCTTTGGCTCTTTTAATAAAAATATGGCTTCTGAAAACCCTTTCTTGTCATGTTAGAAAGCAGACTTGGAGTTTAATGTTGAAACGTCAATTTTATTTCTCTAAGGAGTTAATTTGAAAATGCTAACTGGAATTGCTATTAAAAGTTTACTTAGATCGTCTACCTTTGGGGGAAAAAAAAAAGCTTAGTACTTAAAAGGAACATTCTTAAATGATAACATTTCTCCAACATTAGAAATAAAGCAGTCTGTGTTTTGAGACCGAACTCTATCGTACTAGGAAGCAATCAGCTTTTTCATTGTTGTTGCGTTTTGGTTACCCTTCTTCATGATGTAAGGACAGACTGGCTTCCTGCCACACAGACCTGACTTGCAGTAAACACCCGCTCGGATTTGTTGAATGATTTGATTGAATACATTTTCAGTGTCTCCCTGTTTTGAACGAAACAGGAATAGCCATATAAATACGTATATACATATGTATATCGGTGTGTGCGTATATATGTGTTTACATATTTATATCCTCTGCAGGCATCTATGACTGGCATAAGAGCACGCCTGCCACAAGGTGGGTTTCTCCCCTTTCACCAAGACATCTGGGGTAGGAGGGAAGGTGTCTCCGGCGCCGTCCCTCTCTGCCTTGGGAGGTGTTGAGGCCAGCGGGCACGGTGAGAGGCGGCGAGTTCCCGTCAGCGGCTCCCGGCACAGGGAGGGTGCTGGGCTGGGCTGGGCGGCAGCTCCCTGGCGAGCAGCGGTGACAAACGGCACGGGCATTCCGCGGTGGCACTGAGTCACACCTGCCGGCGCTCTGGAGAGGTTTCCGTGAGCGGAGGGGAGGTTGGGGTTTCCTTCTGCTGAGTGATGTGAGCTCTGCTCTTCCTGCCTCCGTCACGAAAAGAACTTCTGCAGTCCAGGAGCCTCAAGGGTGCCTTAGCTACCGCAGAGTCAAGCTAGCTTCTTAGTAGCAAATTTTAATTAGATAATAAAAGCAAGAGAGTGAGAAAAGGGCTCAGAGTTATGGAAAGCAGAGCTCTAATTGTGCTTTTGGCTTTCTATCTCCAAACCTATCAGGAACAGTAATGTTTAATACTCTCCTGTGTTACTAATTATGGCTTTTTTAAAAGTAAAACCAAACCAACTTTTTTCTTCTCTTCTTCACCCGCCTTCTGCTCCAGTTATGAACTGGAGAGGCCTTTGGTGTTCTCTGACGGGCTCTGCCTGGTGGCTTTCAGAAGGTTGCAGCTATTTTGGGTCATGGCTAAATGACAAATGTTGTGAGCGAGTTGTCTAAACTTGAAATCTTTCTTCAAAGGTGTGTGCTACCTGGTGTAGATAATCTCTCCTGTTTGATGCTGCCTTGAAGTATCTTTCTTTCCTAAGGACTTGTGGAAGGTTTGGGAATCTCGAGGAAGCGTCTCGTCTGTGGGAGAGCTTCCCCCGGCCTGAGGGAGGTGCAGTGTCTGCCCACCCACGCCTGTTCCCTGCTCCAGCACCCTGTGTCCTGGCTTCCCTACAAAACACAGTCATCAAGTAACGTGTGAACTGATCTTTTTGATTTCCTGCCCCTGAAATTTTAAGGGTACAAATGTGATCTTAATGCTGTTCTTCAAGGCAGTAGTTTGAGCCCCTCTGAAATCTGGTCTGCGCTTTTCCAGCCCAGACCATCTGCAGGTACGAGATCCCAAATTAGACAAATCCAGAACCTGCTTGTTCTGAGAGGTGTCGCTTCACTGCGTTCTTGGCACGGTTAAGCAAACACGGTGTGGGGAGGGAGGAAACCATGAGGTGCAGATGCGGTGAGGGCATGGGGAGGGAGGAAGTCATGCAGCGGGGCCGGGAGCTCGAGCTCTCCCGCGGGCGCTGTCGGCGTCACGGGCTGCTGCTGCCGCGGCACCCCGGAGCAGCACACCCAGTCTGCGCTCAGCAACGCAGCGAGCGCTCGGCGCTGGCGTTTCCAGTGTCACACTAACTCATTTTCCAGTTTGGGGCTCTGCAGACGAGCTGTGGGTTGGTTGACGTGGTCCTCCACTGCCCATCCACTGCTGTAAAGGTGGACTTACTGTAGGGGTTATGAGTAATTCTTTATATTGCAGGCACTTGATACAGCTCTCAAATGTATTTGTTGTTTTCAATCAAAAGCAAAACAAAGTATTTGATAGTTAAGACGTTTCCACTTTACTTTTCTCAGCTGCTGCAGGGCTCTGTGTTCCGAGAGCCCAATGTTTGGGAATGGCTCTGGCGATGCCGACTGGCCCGACACAAGCCTGCAGCGAGGCTTCAAGGAGTTACTGCACTTGGATAACGTCTTTTAGGTGCTGCGCATGGCAGTTCCTGGGAACCAAACTCAGGGTTTTTATGCACTTAGAAGTGGTGTGGCTGAAATTCTTAGACGGATAAACACCTTGATGTTTCAAGAGTTTATATTGGGCTCTTTTCCCCTCAAAAGAGGTTATGTTCTGCGTATATGTGAAACTGTAGCATCAACACTGTGATTTTTAAGGTGCGTAATCACTTCTAGGTGTTTGATTTGTGGTGATGTTGGATTCTGCATCTCTGAAGATGGAGTATATGCATAGAATTAGAGAGTTATTTTTATATTTTTGCACTAATAAATATCACAGCGTTAGCAGATGACTCGTTTAGAATGAGCATTAATTGTCTGCCTTTTCTTAACTGTAGAGCTGTCTTTTTCTAGTTTTTTAATTTTAACACCACCTCCACCACTCCCACCTCAAAACCCCAGATTATCCCTTGAAAATAATCTGCTTGGAGCACATCAGTCATTCTCTGAAATATCCTGAAGTTCAGGTAGAACAGACAAGGAATTAATCTATAGTTAATTTACGTAAGACCTTAATGTGGTCCTGACCAGGATGATTTTGTGTCACTTTCACGTGTGTTGCACGAAGGTCTGTCCTTTATTTATCCCTTTTGTTAAGACAATTTAATACAGAGCTACACGTGGAAGTGCTTTTCGAAAGTAAGAATTCACAGCATTTCTTGAAATAACTGAAATAACATCCAGCTTTAACGGATAAAGGTCAGCTTGCCCTGGGTTTTCTCTTCTCTTTGGGCTATCAAATAAGTCACTTGTGCAATCTTTAGTTTAAAAAAATAGAAAGACAGTGACTGTTGCTGGCTTAATACCTAAAACTCTAGATGTGCAACTTGCCGTTGATGACCACGTTATTTAGATTCTACTGCACTTGTTGTCAGTGAGCTTCCTGAAGGACCGTAGAACGAACAACAAAACATGAATGAAATGCACTTGGGTGAATGAGCAGGGCTGAGCAGGGCCGTGGCCGTCGGGGGCCGGAGGGCTCAGCGGCCGAGGCCGAGCCCTGCCCAGTCCCGTGCTCGCGGCACAGGCGCGAAGTTGCAGGTAATACTCACTCGGGCTCCAGAAACACGGGCAGAGGGATTTGGTTTGAATTTTGTCTGCGTGCGTTCTTGTATGTGGTGAGCGGGGTTTTACTTTGGGCTGTTTGCACGTTTGTCGTTGGGCTGAAGCAGGTGTTGGCGAGCAGCGGTGGAAGCGCTTGGCTGGCCGCTGCCGGCGCCGGTGGCCCGGCTTTGCAGCGCTGACTGCCGTGAGTGCGGCTCCGGGCACGGCCGAGTAACCGGCTGATGTTCTTGGCGCAGTATCTCCGGCGGTGTCTGAAGGAAATGTTGGTACATGTGCACATGCCTGTGGATACCTCAGTGCCTGTCTGCGTGCTGGTAGTGCTTGCACAGTGTGCCTGTTCCGTGGAGGAAAAGCACCCCCGATTCTCTCAAGTGGGAAATTATTGAAAGCCAAAAAATTGGCTTGCTTCTTCGGTGATTTGACATTTCCCAAAACAACCTAAGCCCTTTTCTTTGAGCCAGAGCAAAAGCATGTAGGAATGCTTTTATAACCGTTTTTTCCTTCAGGAGTAGCCCGTGTAAGTCTTCCTTTGGACGTCTCTCGCCAGGGTTTCCCTCTCTGTGCTTGTCCCAGCACAGCCAGCTCTGACCTTCGGCGTTAGTGCCCCGTTGCCGTGCCTCTCCAAGGCTTTCCTTCTTTACTCTCCTGAGGGATTCAGTTGTAGGAGCATCATGTGCCCCGTGCTTGAGAAGACAGGCTGCTCGGCCCTCCCGCGAGAGGTGCCCTTCCCTGTGAGGACGAGGGTGAGGGAGCTCCTGTGTTGCCGTCCCTGGGACACCGCCGGACGCGATGCAGCTGCAGGGGACGGGTGACCTGTTGCGCTTTGCCTGAGCTCTGAGCCGGTGTCTCCTGCTCGAGAAACAGAAGCCTTTGTTTTTGCAGGCATGGTTTCCCTTGTTAGCACAAAGGGAAAGAAGTCGGTGTGAAGATCAGACTCTTTCAGGTGTTCTGCATTGCCTTCAAAAATGTGTAGTGTCCACACTGCTGCTGTTCGCTGACTCCTCTCACCACAGCAGTGCTGACGTTACCAGGTTACTCCATTTTGGTAAGGGAGAAGCGTTTTCCCCTCTTCCCTCCGCTCCCCCCCCACCCCCTCAGTCCTTCAGTATCTCTTGCTCGCCCCTTGAGGTCTATTTACAGGAAACTTCTGTGTGATGTGTGTGCGTACACACCAGCCTTGTTTAGCATAGTGTTTTTTGGGTGGTTTTTTTTTTTAGAGGAGGACACTTGGGATAGCTTTGTGCTTGTAACTTCCGTGCTTGTTGGACTGTAATGCCTAGTCACTCTGAAAAAAGTATTTGCTTCCTGAGTGTGCCACGCTGCACTACTAATGTTTACTTGTTACCGTAGTTTCCACTAATCTTGGGGGAAGAAGAAAAGTCACTTCTGCTTAATTTGCAGGTTGGTCTTATGGTTGGGTGTTGAGAGATGGTAGCCAGCTTGGCAGGAGCCAGGAAGTAGCAGATCCAGCTCGGCAGCACACAAGAAAAAAATGCTTCCAAAATATGGGGGGTTAGTGGAAACAGAGGTTGGATGAACACTCAGTAGAAGAGATGTTCAACAGAACGTCAATAGATGAACACTCAAAGCGTACTGTATCCCATTGCTGTTCTGTACACATGCATTTTTCTAAAGACATGTATCATTTCTTAAAAATGTCTGTGTTAGGGCAGAAATAATTAGGTCAGAAATAAATTGAGCTTTTGGGGAGTTTTTTGACCTTGGTTGTCTGACAGATACACATTGAGAGGTTAGGGTTTTTTGTTGTTTTAATGTGTCAGGAATGCAAGTAATGGTCTGGAAACAGGCGAAGGAGGTTTGGAAGAATGAATGTAAGGAAGGTGTAAGTTCTGTGTGGTTAACTGGGTTGAGAGGCTCTGTATGGTATGCTTTTCCTGTTTGTCTTGCTTATAAAGCACATGGCCCTTTTCTGGTTTTGTGAAGCAACACTATAATGAAAATTTTGATTTGAGTATCAGCAGTGTGAAGACTGATTTCCCTCTTTGGCTTCCAGATTATATTTCATTCAAAAACACTGTGAATAAAGCAAACATCAGTACTAAAGGACAAAAACCAGCTTCTGTCTTCAGCCCCCAGAGCAGTGGTTGCTGTGGGCCCTTTGCTCAGAAACATGCCCGCTGGCCGCGTGGTGAAATGGTGAAATGTCTTTGTTCTTGCGCTGAACAGGTGGCCCCGAATGACGAAGCTGTGGTGACGCTGCTTTGCGAATGGGCTGTGAGCTGTAAGAGGTCCGGTAAGCACAGGGCCATGGCTGTCGCCAAACTCCTGGAGAAGAGGCAAGCAGAAATTGAAGCAGAAGTAAGTTATTACTGCTTCTACGGTACTGTGAACAGTATGCTTAGAAAGTAAGATATTTCTAAGGAAACATCACTTTAATCTCCGCTCATTGCGAAACAAGTAAGTTTGACGGCACCGGGAGCACTGGCGATTTTTTTCATCGATTTACAGTTTTTAACTTCTAGATAAATTTAAAATGAAACAGCCTTCTATTTAAAATAAGAAATTGCAGTCTAACTCAGAATGGCCCATGTTAGCTGATTTATGTCTGTTTGAAGGGTTTTACTCCTGGAATGGCTTGCCCAAATGAAGGGGTGCTGCAGCAGCTGGAGTCCCTTAGAGAGAGGAGCGTGGGTCTGGCCGGTGCGGCAGGGCTGTTCAGCTGGTGCGGGACTCTGGGGACGTTCCAAAGCTAAGATCCACTTTGAGGCAAAACGCGAGCGTAACAAAATCTTGGATTCTGGCCATCTCCCTTGTTTTCAGGGGACACGAAGTGTTTCACCGGAGGATGCTGTAGCGGTATCTTTGATGTGAACTGTTGGCTGGCTGCTGTGGCAAACGATCCCCTCCGTCTCACACAAGCTGACGCTTCTTGAGGCTTCGGCAACGCTCGGGCTGCTCCGTAGGGAGGGTTAAACACAGGCAGAGCGTGTGCTGCAGCCTCACTGCAGCTTTCCGGAGCAGCGGCGTTCCCTGCAGCCCGCAGCACCGCTGCCTGGGCCTCACCGGCGTCTGAGCAGCGCCGGCAGGCAGCTTTCACTGCGGGGGTGGTCTGCTTGAGTTTGGTTTCTTCCTAGAAAAAAGGGTACTCGGGAGAGGGCTGGGGGATGGCTGTCCAGCCTGGGTGCAGGGCCAGGCAGCTGCCAGCACGCTCAGAGGTGCGGCTGTGCAGACAGACCGACAGGCAGCGTGAGGTGCAAAAAGAGTTTCGCTTTCCAAAGCCTCTCTGCCGTGTCCGCTCCTCGCCGCAGACCCTTGGTGAGCAGGCAGGGAGCCCGCTGCAGTGCCTCTGCCCCGCTCGCGCCAGCGTCCGCTCAAAGCAGAGGTGGTTGCCCTGGCTGTTGTTATCTGTAGTGTGATTTACACAAGCAACAGGAATTACCTTTTGTATTCACATTGCTCTTGGAAGTTCTGTATCTTAAACTTTTGCTTTTATGTGAGACCGTGTCACTGCAGATGATGGTACGTGTCGCAGGCATTCCTTCTCAACAGGTAATCCAGTGATAAAGTAAAACACCTTAGAAATAACCAAACTAGGTAACGGGAACAACCTGTCGTCGTAGAGCAAGTCTAGATTTTGTGAAGAGGTCGGAAACAATTGCACAGATAGTTGCCTCAGATGCAAACTGTGGGAATATTATATGTATTTGTGTGGAGATACATGCTTTTTTTATTTATTGATCTGTGCAGAGATGTGGTGAATCTGAAGTCCTAGATGAAAAGGAATCTCTGTCTTCAGCCTCCTTGACAGGTTCCAGTCTTCCTGTTTTTCAGAATGTCCTGCTAAGGTTTTTAGATACACAAGCTCCCTCATTATGTGAGTATTACTTAATTTATATTCCAGAGTAGGTCAGAAGCAACTGAAGTTGCTGCTGAAGTTATTATTTTGCTGTAGTGGGTATTTCACGGTTTCCATGATTACCTGCTCTGTTTTCATATGCACAATATTTTTTAAAATCTCCTGCCTTGCTAAAGGATCTTTCTGAGGTTTTTATTTCCTTCTTTTCACAGAAGGAAAATTGGCAGAAACTATGTTTATTTCTGTTTGACCTGAAAGAGATGTGGGGAAATTACTTGCACTCTGTGCATATTTAACATCACACACTCGCCTCTTTTTGACACATCTACATTTGAAGCGACTGACTTGGAAGTTACACACAAGTGTTAAAGTCAAAAGCTGTTAGCTGACAAATAGGTGGATTCATCCTAGTTTGCTCTGTGAACTGTCTTGGTCCAATAAAACTGTCTGATATTGTAGTGTGTGGTTCTGGTATCTAAAGTACTGCTAGTTAGTGCTTTTTTTATTTTCCTGGTGCCCTTAAGGAAAAAGGGATTTTAAGTGGTTTGAAACATGATACTGAAAACTCTCAACATCCGAAAAAGGAGAAACTTTTAAAAAATTTGTTACAGACTCTGAGGTATTGGCAGCGCTCTATTTTCGTGCCAGTGGTGACCCTGGTTTTAATGAACCATCCAAACTATTTGTGTTATTTCGACCTGTGTTTCTGATGTGCTTGTTTCGGGTGCGGTGTCGTCCTTCTTCCCGGGGGTAGCTCTGCGAGCAGGGCCGGGGGAGCCGCTGGGGAGCATTTCCCTCGCGTGAAATGTTCTTTGGTATTTCCGAGCACGGGACAAGTTCTGTGGTATTGTGTTGTTTTTACAGCGGTTGAGCTTCTGCGTCTCCAAAACCCAAAAGCCTGTCAGGGCTATGTTTTGCAGGAGGGCAGGTGGCCTGGTCCGCAGGCGTGTGCTTTGGGGTGCTCCCGCGCACAGAGTGCGGCCGCCCGCCTTGCTCTGGGGGGCTGCGTCCCGGCAGGCAGCCCGGCACGCGCGGGACCTGGCGCTGCAGCGGGGAGCCCTGGCCCGCAGCGTCTGAGCCCGTGGGCTTGCCGGTACGGCTGCGGTGCTGCGGGGCAGCGAGGCTTTCTGAAGAGAGGTGGTGTTACGTGTCCAACTAATCTGGACTTGTAAAGCGTCCTTTGCTTTCAGATAAACCTCCATGATTCGGATTTAGTAGTTCTGCAGCTGGAGGTTTTGTTGCCCGATGGAGTAGGTGTGGTACAAAACTGTCCTCTTGTTAACTGCAATGTTGCAAACCTTTCTGTGGTACAGAACAAGTCAAATTAAGTATAGCTGTGACAAAGGAAAACTTAATTACAAAATTTTATATGTTGTATTTCTCTAGGCTTTGCTTTGGCACTGGCAAAATAACATGCATTTATTTTAATAAACTTTTTCCTGATGCGCGTGAACGCATTGGATAGATAAAATACACCACACTGTTAAGCATTAATAAAATATTGCTTTTATGTCTCGGAGGCCTGGCATGTAAAGATTTTGAGTTCTTTGAAATATTTTAAAAGATTTTCTGTTATGAATACAGAAGTGCTATAGATAAGACAGTAGCATGTAGTATAGTATATATTTGGGAGGAAAGGCCAACCGTTGGGTAGTCTGTTATAAACCATAGCTTCAGCTTTAATTTTTCTTCCCACAGGGAATGTCCTTTCCCTCTTCCCCCCTCTTTTTAATTGTTGGAAGTATTTGAAGATCGTTGATAGCTCTGACACCCACCCCGGGCAGATGTGTGTGGGGTAGGGTGCTCTGGAATCCAGCGCTGTCTGAGGTCTGTCCGGTGTCCGGGGCTGACAGCAAAGCGAAAACACGTGAATCAGTTGGGAAATGGTTTGTTCTGTAGAGACCAAGAGAAGCCCCGTGCGGGATGCCCGGGATGTTTTTAGTAGGCCTTTAAAAGTCATTTGCTGGGGTTTGCAGTTTGGGTAGTTGAAACCCAGATATTTGTAAGTTGAAACTATAGTCTAACTTTTTTCTTTTTTTGGGTTAGCTGACCCAAATAGTGACCATGAGAAGACAGAGTTTGTGAATTTGGTGCTGCTTTTTTCTGAATTCACTCGGCATGATGTTTTCTCCCATGACGCGTACATGTGCACTTTAATATCACGCGGAGACTTGTCAATCACGGCAACTACTAGACCACGTTCACCTAATGGAGACACTGTGGATGAACACTACTCCAAGGATCATGATGTGAAACTGGAGGTAACACTTCACGCTATTTCTCTGTTTCATTAAACGTGGATTTTCACCGAAGCGTTAGTACTTCAGATATAAGACATTAAGTTTTTTAACCTGTGTCTCCTTGTCTCTGTCTTTGAGAAGACCAAAAGTGATCCATTGACTTCATTCCTGTATATAGCTGTAAATGTTGCTGTTCTGGTGCAATGTGCTGACTGACAGTTTTCTGGTGACCTGAATAACTCGGGACAAATGGCAAGGCACGATGTAGACTTCTAACTGTACCAGTGGGAAGACCTATTGCAGGTGTTATTCAGCGAAGAGAAGGGAGAGCTTTGAGCAGCAGGAGTCAGTGGGGAGCCTGGAGTGAGCCCCTGTCCTCTGTGTAGCGCGGGCCATGCTGGTGCGGTGCCCGGTGACCTGCTCGCAGGCCGTCGGGAGTTCCTGTGTGCTGCATGCCCGCCCGTGGAGGACGGGGAAGCCGGCGCTCAGGACTCGCCCGGGCGCAGTCCAGGTGCACTCCGAGTCTTCCATCGGACGAGCAGTTCATAAGCTTTTCTAAAGCTAGACAAGAGGAAGGCAATTTTAAACTCAGGGCTGCGGACCATGTTTGTGCTCCTGTGATGGGGTGTAGCCTGTTGTTCTGCAGCACAGTCCATGGGAGCCTGTGGGCAGCTAAAGCATCCTCTGATGGGTTTTTTAATTTCTGTTGTATATCTCTGTCAGTCTCATGGCCAAATTTTCCCCAAAATATAGGGGGTTTCTACAAGTTGCCTTTCCTTGTACAACAAAGTAGGAAGTAGATCCTGGGAAGGTACGAGAGTCAGCTTCCTGTTCCGTAGGTGTTCCTGGAGCAGAATTGCTCATGGTGATACACTGTGAAGTTCTGTTTCCCCCTTCAGCTCCTGCCCTTTTCTGTGCTTTTGTGGTTTTAGGCCTGAGAAGTACTTTTGTGAGTTAAGGCTTACCATAAAGATTTAAATATCAGCATCTGAAAACTTCCTACCATCAATACTTTTTCTTAGCTCTTACGGTGGAATGCTTGGGTTTACCTGTGATCAGTGAAATGGGTCTTTGATAAAATGTGACTGATGTTTGTTTTTTCTCTCTGGCAATTATTAGGATCATAGTATTATGGAACATATGGGCATTGACTCAGGAACCGCTAGTATTTTTGATGATGTAGACAAGAGTGACTTTAAGGCAGAGTTTGGTTCGGAATTTCCAGTAGGTTTAACTTTTGATTTTCTGCATGCCTTTGATGCCTGTGTCTCTGCTTGCTGTCGTCACCGAATGCCTCTCCACGCCCCTAGCACCGCCTTGCTGCTTCCATCCACAGCCGATGTCCTTTGACATCCAGTCCCTGCCGCCTTCCATGTCAGTGCGTCACCTCCTTTCCCCGCATCCCTGCTCTACGGCAGCTTACGCCCCTTCTGTGCTGCCCCGGGTTGTGCCCCTGCACGCACGCACGCACGCCCCTCTCCCTCTTCCCACCCGCCCCCTCGGCCCCAGCGTATTCACTGTGTTACGCTTGGGCCTGAGTAAATATGCAGATGTACCCACTTCTTTGGCATCAAGGAACCCCAAATGGATACCGTATGCTTTTCAAGTGACTGTTCTGTGTCTTGGCTCTGTCTTCCAAATCTTCTTCCCCCTGTCTTTCCCCTCACTGTCAGCCTGACTCTGCATTGCTCTTGAATCTCCTAGTTTTTGCCTTTGGACTAGTCCTCGTTCTGCATCCACACGGACTCCTGTGCCCAGACCTACCAGTACAGATCCACTTACGGGATATCGGGACCCTCTTCCTGCCTGGCGTCTGTGCTGTTGGTGTTTTCCAGCATATCCATGCCTGCCCACAATGTCTCCTGTCACCTCCCACTTCACCCTTGGCATTATTTTCCTTCAGTCCCTGGAGTATCTCGGTTTCTGTGTCAGAGCAGCTAAGAAGTGTGGAGATTGCTCTGAATCGTAATGCTTTTTTTCCTGACAATGCTGCCGGTGTAAAACTTGTCTAATAACAATGGAGATATGTATAGAGGTATAATGTGTGTATGTACCTTAAATTTCAGGCTTGATTACGATTGCCCTTGCTCTGTCTGTCCTTGAAAAACCTCAGATGTTTAAAAAGTAACTGTAAGCAAGAAATGGCATCTCTGCATGTAATTGCTGAATTTCGAAAGCTGGAGGTTACACTTACCTTAAACGTTTGTTTTACATGACTTAGATTTTTTCTCCGATGCCTGGGGAGTCCTGTGAGAACGTGAGCTCTTCTCTAGACAGAAGAATTTCAGTGACCAGCGAGAAGTCAGTCAAGAGGGAAAGACTGAGAGAACTGATTTTTCCGTCCAATTATGACCTCCTTCGCCATTTGCAATACGCAACGCATTTCCCCATACCGCTGGTGAGTGAGCTCCGTACTTGTGTGCGTAACGGTGCTGCCTGACGTGGCAGCAAAGCCTCTGAAGGAAGAAAAGCTCACCGTCTGAGGAGGGCTGGGCTGTGCGGCCCCTGCCCCGGCCGGTCCACGCGCTGCTGTGGCTGTGCGCTGCGGCTGGCTGTGGGGCAGCACACGTGTGTCTTGGTTTCATCGGGAGGGGGCTGGCTGGAGGGACGCCTAAGAGGTGTAATAATGTGCGATAGCTCACTCGAGCAAGGAGACAGGCACCACCAGAAAACCACCACGTTCCAGGGTCTAATAAAAGTTTGCTGAATAGAAGGTTTGATGTTGTAGCTGGTCAGATGTGGGAATAACAAAATATCGGCAAGAAATAGTTCTGAAACTAAGGGACAGGATGGTGTTATTTCCTCCCGCCCACGCCGCGGTTTCTAGCCTGGATTTTTCGCTGCTGCTGTTGTGAGTGTCTGCAGGCTCCTGGGAACCGAGGAAATCCCCACGAGTAACATTCCAGACCCCAAACCCTCAGTCAGTTGACTTTTCCTGTTTTCTGCTGCGCTGGATAAAGGGCCCAAATACTGAACAAGCCTTGAGTGGGAATGTATCTACTTGAGGGCTTTTTGGGTTGGTTTTTTTAAACAACACTGATAACTTTTTAATGACATTAAATCCTATCTATACAGGAAGTGTCATGTGAGAATATGATGTGATAACCACAATTTTCTTTGCATTACATTTCTTAATCCGCAAATTTTAGGTTGTGATTTATTGCAGGTGAATTGTAATGAGAATACTGAGTGAGCTATTTCTTTTCAGGACAGTTTTGAATGCTTGCTTGAAGTTTGATTTATATTTTGCCCATTTTAAGGACTAGAAAAAAAGATGACTTGATTTGGTTTTGTTCCTGAAACATTTTTTATTTACAGATGGAGCTAACCCAGGTAGCTGAATTTTGCCTGTGCAAATTGACATATTTTTAATGTTTTAATTATTGACTATTCTACATACGCATTATTTTTTGAAGTAATTGTAAATTAGGATATGAATAAACTTAGTTGTTTTCTAAATTTTTATAAATAAAACAAGGAAAGAGAACACAATAGGTATTTATACTTACTCTTTGTCTGAATTTTAAAATTTCCTTGAATTTTCTGTAATAACACGTTAACTTTTTTCATATTCATTGAAGCAGCAGCAAGGAAAGGCAATGGACCTTGGCAAGGACAAGAAGTTTATTTATAAAGACTGCAGGTGTGACATAAGCAGATACAGTAGTTTTTAATCAGTGCCTCTTAGGATCACCTTCTGGAGTAAATAATGCCCGCTAGAATGCTTTTGGGTTAATTGTGTCTGTGAAAACTTTGCACCTTATGAACTGCTATTAAATAGTCTCTTCACTTGATTGCACCAAGTCATTCAGTATAGTGAGTGTAGAATATTTAACTCAGGAAAGGCGAGTTCAGGTGTTTACCATAAATAATTACAAGGTATGTTTGAGTCTGAAGGTGTTGTGTTCTGAAGTGTGGCTGATCCTTGGTGGGTCGTCACGGCTGCCTGGAACTGTTTCTGCGAGGCACTGTGGGGCGTTCTGCTGGCTCGGAGCTGCTGTGTGAGCGTCCGATGAAGCGACTGGTGTTGCTCGAGTCCTTCCTTCTCGCTCAGCAGGAAGGCTGGTGGCCGCGGTAGCCGTGCCCGCAGCTGCCCGCCAGCTGTGCACGCACCCTCGGTGCATTTCCGAATCAGCACTCCTGCGGCTGCTCCCCGCTCCCCTGTCGGACCTCCTCGCCTGTGAAAACCTTTGCCTCTTTGGGTGCTGCGAAAGTCTCAGTAAATTTCAGTCTGAAGGATTTGGAAAGATGGTAATAGAGAAGAGGGTCAAAACAGAGGTTCGATACCGCGAACAGCAGAGTAGATTCTTTGGCTTTAAAGAGAGCTTGTTTCAGAGAGCAGCTGGTTATGGTGTCGTTCTGGCTCAAGGTGTAGGGGATACGAACGATGTGGTACGGAACAAAACACAGCAGGTAGCCTGCAGTTACGAGCAGTATGTTGACGAGGGCTTTCTTCACGTTTGCGTAACTCTCACTGTATTTGTTTCGGTAGAGTTGTCTAACAACAAGGAAATTGGAAATCAGTATCACAGCTGAAAAATTTAGGAATATTGCTGTGCATATGAAATTGGTAAGCACATGCCAGTCTCTTCCAAATTTTGTTTTGAAATCGATGCATCCTGCACCCGGTCTTTCTTCAACGGTTTTTATTGGAATGGCCATGTTTGGCACTGTTATAAGGAGAACCATTGTCCATACGACTGCAGACAACATCTTGGCAAATCCAGGCTCTTGAATGCGGTAAATCTTACAACTGTGCATTAGCTGAAGGCAACGATCCATGCTTACAAATCCCAGAAATATGATTGATAAATACATGTTCAGGTAGATGAAACAGGCTGTAACTTGGCAGTGGAATATTCTCAGTTTCCAGGACGCGACTCCTAGGTCAACAATGATCTTGACCGGCAACGCCAAAGTCAACAAAAAATCTGCTGTTAAGAGGTTGATTAAGTAGATGCTCATACATTTCTGGTTCTGGTCTTTTTGTGTGAATGCCCATAGTGCGAAACAACTTCCAATAAATCCCATAAGAAAAATCAAGTAGTAAAAATAGGTAAAAGGTTCCATTTCTTCACCGATCTGGCAGTGTGAAACATTGCTTGACATCGTAAACTTCTGCAAGTTGGTTTTGCTGCCAGGGGATTATCGAGAACCTACAAAAAGAACCAAGAATACATCAGTGACATCAGCTTTTCCTGAGCAACAGTAGTTATTCTCTGAGAATTTTGTTTGATTGATTTCATGGAAAAAATGCAATTGGAAAGAAATATTTTCCTCGTTCTTTGTGCTGCTTCACAGGTATTTACGAGGGCTTTGTTCTCGTGTCGGAAAAGTGTGGAAACGTTAAGATTTGTCCTTGAAAGCATCCGGACTTCCGAGAAACTTTCCCACTAGAGCGGTCTCTCTGAGCGAGTGTTTGGTTCAACGCGCCCCCCAGCCAACCAATGCACCATAAAAGGGTTTGAATCTGTTTCAGGTTAAGCATCTGGTTAACAGTGTTCATCCTAAAACGTCGTAACTTTTGAAGAATTGAAACTATGCCTTAAGAAAGGGTAATAATGTTTGTAGCAGTATTTGTTCTGCCAAAACGTATTGGGAGTCCTGCAGTTAGCACGCTATCAAAGGAGTAAGCGGGTAGGTCAGAGAGGTGGGCAAGTACTTCTCAGTCCTGCGTTTTTTGCAGGCTGCTCTCTCTTCCTCCTTCAGCAGGGGGTAAATCATTCCCATGTTTTTATGAAGCCTTTAAGAAAAGCACGTTTTTAAAGGAGTAGCTACTAAATAATTTGTTCACTTCCGTTTCAGGCTTCCCTAGAAATAATAGGGAAGAAAAGCAGAAAATTTTGGTCTTATTTTAACCAAATCTACTACTCCACGACCAAGGGGTTTCTTGACCTGCAGTGGTGTAGCCCAGTTAAGGCTGGGTGGTAAGCGCGGCGCGGGTGAGGAGCAGGCAGCGTTGTCGGAGGTGCTGGCCTTGCTGCCGCCATCCCCGGGTGACAGGAGTCCCCGGCACACCGAGCCCTGAAGTACCGGGGGACCGGGAGCCTCCAAGGGTACAGCGGGGCTGCAGCCAGGAACGCGGAGCACAGGCAGAGCAGCGCTGCGTTGCCGAGTCCTCCAGCCTGACTCTCTGCACGCCTGGCGCTGGCAGCGTTGCAGGCTGTGTGTTTCCGAAGCTCTGGGTGGGCTGGAGCAGAGAGGGACTGGAAGCACGTACCTGTTGTGGTGGTCTCGGGGGTCTTCTGAGCATGAGTTGGCAATGGGCTGCTGCCTCCGGGTGACTGCTCTCCCAGTCCAGCAGTGCCTTAATCGTTTCCTCTCTCTGCGTCTGCTGGGTTTTGAAACATGTCTGTGGTTTTTAAATGTGCCGATTGACGCAGTTAAAACCAGCATTCAAATAACTAAACCATGTGGAAGTTACCTAAAAGAGAGGTAGCAGAAAAATGTCAGTGTTCACGGAAGAGCCCGTAACAGCCCGGAGAGACCACTCTTTCCTGTTCCTCGCGGTGGAGCTGGCGGCTGGGCACGCCACAGGCTGGGCACATCGCAGGCAGTGCCCTCGGCACGCTCGGCCCCGCGCGGGGCTGGCTGCGCGGTGCTGGGCAGGGCGAAACGGGGACCGACGGGGAGGAAGATGGCTGCGGAAGAGCTGAGTTAGACGTGTTGATGTGGCCAGTAGCAGGGGTTACCGTAACTATTGCAGCTCAAAATGCATTTTTGCAGAGGAAGGATGGTGCGAGGCGCGTGACCTGCCCGCGTCAGAGAGCCGGCAGGGAGGGCGAGCAGTGCTGTCAGCTGGCTGGTACCCCAGGGACCTGGAGGAGGTGCCATTTTCACTCTGTCAAGAGTCAAGGCTGAAGATTTAGGGTTAAGCGTTCGTCCTGTGTTCACGTATGCAGGGATGACAAGACATGTATGGTTTGGGCGGCCCCAGCATGTGGGCTGCTGCTTTGTAGTTCCTAAAACTTCATCCGGTTAGTCCCGGCTTCTTGTCCGGGGCTGGAGACGTGTGACGTCAGTGGCTGTTTCTTTGCTTTTGGTTTGAAAAGTCTGAAACTCCTCCCCCGTCTTGTGGTGGAAGTCTGTCTGGAATGAGGGGGTTGCAACGGACTTGGCCCTCGGTCGTTGCAATGGTCCTGCATGGGATTCCAGGGTTTTTCTAGAGTTGCAATCTAATGTGCAGATTTAAAGGCACATAGGGATTCTGCCGATAGCAATTAAAGTTCTAAGCCTTTGGACATTTGCCAAGCACTATTAAAAATAAAAATGACACATTAGGGATATGGGGGAAATGTTTATAATTAAGCACTCTTTAAAAAAAATAAAAAAACTAAAAAGCCAAAAAAGGAGAAAATGTCTAGTGCCAGGCTAGGGGCCGAGGTGCTGACGATGATACTGAAACCCCAGAATGTTAGTGCTTTGTTGTAATTGATAATCCACAGGAATTTACAAATTACATACCAGACCTTGGTAAAGAAACAAATTAAGAATGTCTGGTTTTAAGTTTAGTCATAAGCTTAAAGTTCAGGCCATATTTGTTGAAATGTTTGCAAAGCCTCATAATCTGGAGTAGTCCTATGTTCAGTTTTGAGCAAACATGGACTAGTTTTATGGTGTTGTGCTCATCATGCAAAACTGATCTTTCCATACTTGTATTTTTCTTTTTTTTTTTAAACCTGAAGTGTAGCATTCAGTCAGTTTTCTTGTGTGTGTTTGTGTCTCCCCTTTTCTGTTGAGTCCATTTACAGCTCAGAAAACTTTTCCAGGTCTAAAAAGACAAGGTGATGGTTAGCTAAACCTTTCCCGAAGGATGGGCTACACTTTCTACAGAAATGTTTTGGGAGGAGAAAAAAGATGAGAAAGTGAGTCCACTGAGTTGTAATTCTGTTCTTCTTGAGATTCAGTGTCATTCTCTTGCCCTGTCTGTATGTCTAATTTAAAGACCATTGTAGTTCCTAAGTTACACATGCAGATGGTAGATTTTGCTGTAATTACAGTTGCTGAGCACTTCCCATCATAAAACCCTATTTTTGGTGGTTTAAACTTTGCTAAATTTTTGACTTTTGATTTGAAATTTTCCATGGTGCGTGCCTGCTCTGGCTGACTCCTGGGATTGGGGAGCAGTGCGAGGAAGGGAAGGGGTGCTGGTGTGGGAGGGAATTGAGCCAAAATGATGAAATCATTTCTGAGAACAAAGGAGGAAAAATAACATCTAAACCTTCAAAAAAACCCCTACATCTGATGACCTTTAAAAGAGCATCAGGAGCCTCGTGTTTTGCATTGGACACCCAAAGATTTGTGTGTGGTCCCTGTGTCAGGATCACTTCTGATACGTCCCCAGGTGTTGCATATTCAGTTGGAGGAAGGTGTCGTGTCCAGAAAAACCTTCCAGAGGTTTTCTGGAGCTCTGCTGTTAGTAGGCTTTAACCTTTTTTTTTTTTTTTTTCCTTTTTTCCTGTCCCGAGCACCCTCCGCAGCAGGTGTGGTGCAGGCGAGCAGCCGCCGCTGGCTGGGCGCAGGGAGCGGTGCCCTGGGAAGGGGGAGCCCCGACTCTGGACTCGCTCCGAAGGCTGCGGGTCAGGCTGCCCACGGAGGGTGCATTGGAGCCGGGAGAAGGGGAAGGGTGGGAGAGTAGCCGGCGTGGGTGGGGAGTGAGTTTGGATATACCTTGGAGTCCTCGTGGGTTCTCCTTGCCCTGGGCTGGACTCTCTGAAGCTGTGGGGTGTTGCGTGGCAGCGTGGTGCGCGGGCAGTGTGGGGACTGTCCTGGCAGCGCTGCCCGGCGTGGGAGAGCCGAGGCTGCCCGCCGGGCTCTGCCCCGTGGGGATGAACGTTACGTCCCCGAGACGTCCCCGGCTCGTGCTTGGCGTGTGCTGGTGCTCAGGTTGGCTGACGGTTCCCCCAGGAGATGTCGCCTGTTGTTTTCTCCACCTCCTTCAGCAGGCGCCTCAGGGATTATTTACTCATGACGACTCCTCGGATAAGGGTCCTGTGGGACTTATCTGGGATTACAGTTAATTAAAGACGCACTATAAGGGGTGCGGTTACGTTCAAAAGGAAAACTCCTTAATTTTGTATTGGAGGAGCACAGGCAGGATTCCACGGGAACGTGCATTTACAGTAGGTTTGTCCTTATCTCTGTGGGTGCAGCTTGTGGTGAGGGGGTGTCTCTGAGCCCAGTTTCGTTATGTTCCCTGTCTTCAGCCCTGGAGAGCAGGAGGTGTTGGCCAGCACTGGCCAGGCGTGGATGGTCAAGGCTTGGGTGATCTCCTCCCTTTAAATAAGGAAAACATACGACGACTTGTTAATACGTCTGTTCGGAACCTAATATTTGAATTTATATCACTCGTATCCCTACATCTCTTAAATCAGCATAGAGTTACATGATTCCCTGAAGGTTTTTGAGCCTACTTTCTATGCAGTTACAAAAGTAAGGCTCGTTTGCATGTTGTGCCCACATGAACTCTCTCTGTCAGATTTTCCAGCGTCGGGCGCGGTGGGAGAAAACAGAAATTTCACCCACACTGAGGTGGGGGAAGGTAACCGTGAGGCTCCTGCGGCAGGGGAAGGTGCTGGGGGCACAGGAGCCCGTCCCTCTCCCAGGAGAGGTGTCCTTGCCCCCGTGTCCTTCCGCCTGCGCTCAGCACGAGGCAGCCCCGGAGCAGGAGGTGCCGGCAGGAGCGGGCCAGCCCCGCGTCCCCCAGCAGCAGGAGGGGTGGGCAGAGCCCCCGCGGCTGTTTGTCCCCCCGGCGCGGGCAGGGACGCTGTCTGCCGCGGGCAGGTCTCCGGAGGCGGGCTCGGGGTTTGGCTGCGTTGGAGAACGTTTTGGGGTGGATTACTGGCATGAGGGATGTGGCTCTCCCAGGCTGCCTCTGTATGAATGAAAGTTTGACATTTAATTTTGAGTTTTGATTTCTTCAGTATCTGTTCACATGTCTGTGCAAGCCAGACAGAAATGCATGGGTAGAAATTCTGCAGTCGATGTATGGTAGAGAACTGATGGGAAACCCTGTTTTTTATCATGATTTTGCATCATTTATATGACTGTAGACCGGAAAAAAAGAAAAAACACTTGCAAACAGTTGATTTTGCAAGTTCAACAAAGGCAAGTTTAAGGTCCTGCACCTGGGGAGGAATAACCCCACCTGCACCAGTGCAGGTTAAGGGTGACCTGCTGGGAAGCAGCTCTGTGCAAAGTCTGGGAGTCCTGGTGGCCAACAGGATGCCCATGAGCCAGAGATGTGCCTTGGTGGCCAAGAAGGCCAAAGGCACCCTGGGGTGCAGCAAGAAGAGCGTGGCCAGCAGGTTGCAGGGGTGCCCAGGGACAGGACAAGGGGTGACGGCACAAACCGGAACACAGGAAGTTCCATTTGAGCACAAGGAGGAACTTCTTTCCTGTGAGGGCGGCAGAGCCCTGGCAGAGGCTGCCCAGAGAGGTGGTGGAGTCTCCGGCTCTGGAGACATTCCCAACCCGCCTGGACGCCACCCTGTGCCCCCCGCTCCGGGTGCCCCTGCTCTGGCAGGGGGTGGGACTGGGGGGGCTCCAGAGGGCCCTGCCAGCCCCGGGGATTCTGCGATTCCCTTTAAGCTTCTCTTCAGTTGAGAGAGAAGTTTTCAGAATCAGTGTCAGGCGCAGCGATGAGCGGGTGGTGCAAACAGGTCCCAAGAGCGTTTTCCTCCCTTTCTGCGTGTGGCTGTCACAGCCCCGCCGCGGTGTTGGGGTACGACTCTGCGGAGCAATCTTGGAGTTGTCTTTGCCACCCTTTAATCACGTAGCCAGGAAGATTTTTTTGATGTACAAACAAGCAAGTTTAGTGTTTTCTCATGCTGCTTTTCATGACTTTTGTTGACAGATTAAAATTTTATAGCCCATTGTAGTGTCTGCATTGTAAATGAAAAATAAGAGCGATCTCGGCATGGAGTAGATATGAATTTTGAGCAGAAATAGCTATTTCTGATGAGGAATAAACTGATCTATACATTTATTTCGGAGCATGAGGAGGTAAGACGTGTGCAGCGTAGCCTGCGTCACTGAGCCCGTCGGAGAGGGGGATGTGCTCAGCTTGGCACAGGGCGCTGCGTGACCTCCAGAGCCACGTCCCGGGTCAGCCTGGCCGGCAGCCGGTGCCGCCTTAGCCTGCCCTGGCGCCTTCCGGCAGTTACCAGTACGGAGCTTTAATTGTTTAACCAGGGGTTGACAGACACGCACTGCCCTGGAGCGATGATTGTTAGAAGTGCTGATGAAGATAACTCCCATAAAAATAATGACGGACTTATGTCTTGCGGTGAGGTGGGCAAGAGGTGTGAGGGTGTTGGCGGAGGGAAACCAGCGCTGCCCTCCTGCACTTCTGTGCTAAAGCTGGCGAATACAAGGGGCGCTCCCTCCCTGCGCCTGCTGGTTCTCGCTGGGTGGCCTTGCTAGGTAGATTGAAGTGGCGTCTGCCCCCTCGCTGGTGGGTTGTTTGTGTTGGATTTTTACAGTAGAGGTCGTTTTTTGAGATGGCATCCTGCAAAATTAAACTCTGTGACAGTCTTACTGCTCGTTTCTGCACAACCAGCATTTTCTTAATATGTTGAGGCCGTTGTGGAGTGAACTTTTTCTCCTGGAACGGTGTCTGGAGGAAGGGTTTCCATTTGCTAGGTTTCGCCCTTTTCCTGAAAAATTGCTATGCTCTATTGCTGGCGGAGAAAGTGGTGCATTTTGAAGGCTTACATCCCGATATTGGCACAAACAGCCCACGGCACAGTAACTGCAGCGTTGTCGTTGTCCCGTGTCGTGCTGAGGTGGCTCCTGGGCAGGTCGCTGTGCGGTGTGGCTGCAGGCTGGGGCAGGTTCGGCAGGGCGGGCGCAGTTTAAAAGGGGAGACTTACGGGCTCTGCATTTAGGGGCTTTTTGAAGCAGATTTACGCCGCCCTGCCCCGGTCCTGCCTCAGGGTTTTGGTCAGCAGAACGGCCTCTCCGTGCAGAGGGGTGGCGGGGGCAGAGGCTGAAGGCTCTGAGCAGGCTGTGCTGTGCGGGCTGTTCTTGGGGCGGTGTGCGGGGCGCTCTCTGTGCGGGGGGGTGTGTGGGCTGTTCTCGGGGGGGTGTG
>VZTS01002398.1:0-47482 GCA_013400795.1 Pluvianellus socialis | reverse complement strand
GGGGAGGGGGGCAGGGAGGGAGGGAATGTTAAATTTTGTCCTAGAAGGACCCATAGGAAGAGTGTATGTCCATCCGGATCCGGTGTAGAGAAATTTACATGTGTGACTCCGTTACCATGTAATGGAAGTTGTATTTGTAAATCTCTGAACACTTGTGAGCGATGAGCGTACCTAAAATGTGTAAAGTTAAAAGCATGAAATTACCATATTATTTTTTGGTGACAGGTCTGGCGATGGCCACGGGCTTTATACCATGAAACTCTCCTGGTAGCAAATGGCCCACAAGAAATGATTTTTCTTTCTAAGATTTCTATAAATGGTACCATTATTATTTGTTAAATCTATGTAAATTCATATTTGTATTCTTGAAATTCTAGTTTTAGCCCTTTAAACAAAGTTGTATATTGTCTCAAATTGAAAATGAGATAAGATGTATTTTTCCTGTTAGGTTTTATACCGCACTCTTGATGTTTGCCCATTTTTAAGTTAAATATAGCTGTATGGAAAAGTACATTTTATTAAATTTTGCATTAAAAAGTGAAATGTTTATGGTATACCAACAATGTCTAATTTGGTCAAATATAGTTCTCTTCCAAAACCAAAGCTGAGGGTTTTTTTGCATATTTAGTAAAACTTCAAGTGCTGGCAACTGTAACTATTTTCACATATACCTGCTTACCAGTTTGGGGGACAATTTGGCAATTTTGTGGTTACAAAATTATGGTTCTCTTAAGTGCCAGTGTTTAAAAAGAAAAAAAAAAGCATTCTTGTAATTTTACACGCTTTTGTGATGGAGTATTGTTTTGTTATACAATTTTGACTTTCAGATTCTTATTTCAATTTGCATTTATGTATAACTTCAGGAGAAATATTGAACATCTGAATCCTGGATGATACTAATAAACTAATAATTGCAGAGGTTTTAAATACTTAGTTAAATGGCTCACTTAATATCCTAAGAGTTGGGGTTGGGTTTTTTTTTTTGTGTGCGTGTTGGTGTTTTCGGGTATGTACATCCCCGCTTTCTGTTTCAGACAGAAGAACGACGTTGTGGACGAGGTCTTGATCTAGAAAGCTTAGGACAGATAGATCTTAATTTTTTTTTTGTCTTCTTAAGCTGGATATTGCCCGTTCGAATGCTCGTAACTGATTACAAATAAATGGTCTGTGCTGAAGGGTTTTTTTGTTTCCCCAGGTCATCAGAGGAAAGTAGACACATTTCTTGTTCTTGGAACAAACATGCTTAATGAGATCCGTGTAATCTTGCGCCTTTGTGCTCGGTGTTGACAGAAGTAACCGAGAGGATTCGGCTGATGTTAAAAAAAGACGAGTAGTGAGCGCTCGCCCCGCCGCCAGGCGCAGCCTTTGCCTTTATCTTCGGGGTTCGCGCCCTGATAACAAACCGCGCCTGCGCGAGGCTGAGGAGGGTAGGTAACGCGAGGCTCTGTATGCTGCTTTTTGAGGGGAAGCACCCTGCTGCCCGGCTGCAGAGCCTGGTGCTGGCGGGGAGATGTACCAGAGCCGCCGGGGCTCCGCAACGGCTGTGCCTTTCTCCTGGACGTGGGTTCTCCTCAACGCTTGGTGCCTGCCCGTACCTCAGCTGAGCTTCCACACCTCTACGGCACTGCAGTCTTCACTTCTGTCTTCTAGAAAACACTTCTGAAACAAGGAAACTGCTGTTTTGGGAGAGGAGTGCCGTAGTGGGGAAGATTAATTCTCCTTTTAAAATAAAACAAGCGCTTCTGAAGAGTTGTTGCTGGGAAGGACTTCCCCATTCCCTGGCTGCACTCCCCTGCGAGCTCCAGCAGTTCAATAATCCTGGTCGAAATGGCGCCCGATTTCTCGGTGCGCATAGGTCAGACTTGGCTCTACTACAGGATCACTTGCTCTGAGGTCAGCTATTGCTGACGCTTCTGCTTGAATCCGCCTCCCTGGGATCTGCAAAAGTCGGTGTTTGCTGGGGGATAATGTGTGGCAGAATTCCAACCGTTCAGGCAGTGGTGCCCTACAAGGGAACCAGGCAGCGCTGTCAAAGTGGAAAGCATTTCCTAAGGGTTTCAACCTTCATGTAAACGCTTGATGTAGAGGGGAAAAAAAAGGCTTTTCCTGTTGTAAACAAAAAACACATATTGATTGGGAGAGAGCTTGAATGTTAATAAGTGGTAGTTGAGATATGTTGAATGCCGACCGAAGCCGTACCAATTTTACAGTTGCTCATCCCGAATTGGTCCCGAGAGGAGCCGCCGTTGCAGCCACCTGCTTCCTAGGTGTGCTCAGTAATTTTCAACTGGGTTAACTAAATGTTCGGCTGGCGCTCATCCCTTCTGCCATGCTTTCGGTGATCGCACCAGCCCCCCAAAAAAGTTGAGCTTACTTAACAAAATATTTCTGTCCCAGCAGAGGGGCCCCTCGAAACCTGAAGTAACAGGTAGCAAGTGGCTGCAAAGATTTCTGCGGCTTAATGAGGGTGGTGCTGGCACTGAGCCCCCTTACAGCTCCTTTTATCCATGTAACAAGCCCAGCGTGAAGGAGAAAATGCTGAGCAATAGCTGGGTTTAGGCTCGCTGGGAAGATGAGTTGGAGTAACTCATCTCAGGAAGAGAGGTCGGGTGGATGCAGCCACAGCATTAGCTTCTTCGGGCGAGGTGATGAACCCAGCTTGGAAAAAACCTCCCTAATTCTTGCTAGCCTAAGGGTTAAACCTGCTGGTTAGACTAAACATTCCCGTTCTGCCTTCTCAGCTGTGCCTGTAGAAGAGTACAGGAATAGAGCCGATGTCCTGCGTTGGGTTATAATACGTTACTCAATACTGAGTCTGTAACAGAACGCAAAGATAGTATGGAATACAAGAGGTCATTCATTTTCACCATTTCCAGGCTCTTCTAGTAGTAGCTGACCAGCTACAGGCTTTTAGGACAAATCTACCAATCGTTTTATTAATCACAGTAAAATACCCAGTATTTTCAAGCATTGCTTCATTATATTCTTTAGCTTATCATCCTGCCGTACTTGACTGCAGGCTCCGGAGCACACATCTTTCTGGGGCTGCTTCAGAAGAAAATAACGGGGTGCAACATCTTACTTTGTCAGGCCGCAACAGACAGATGTTATTTTAGCCCCTGAAATACACCAGGGGACGTTTTACAGACGAGCTAGTCCAACACATTGCCTAAATGTAGCTGTTTATCAATAAACTTTTCCCCTGACTTTGCTACTGGATGGCAGCCTGCATCTAAAAACCACTCTGAGATGGTATTAGTTTAGTCTGGAATAGGTTCACTTTAAATTAACACCATCTTTTATTCCAAAGTAATGTACTTGTAGACAAGCTCTCAGATTTTCTTCCAGTGTTTGAGTGAAAAAAATAGGAAAATTAAATCTCTGAGAGTTTTGTATCACTTTGCAGAAGTTGTCTTTATTTTTATATGCCGTGCCCCGGCTTTTCTTTCGACGGTACTTCGAGCAGAAAAACAAAGATGGATTTTTTTCTCCCAGTGAATTTATTTTTAAGAATGAAGGTCAGATTGCTCTTAGAGCTGCTTTGTGCTGTTGAAAAATACAGCGTGGCTTCTGCTTTGAGAGCACCTAATTTTGAAATCCATCTCGCTGAAGCGATCGCTACCAGAAGTGACCCGCAGGAGAGACAAGCCTTCCCTTTTGCTACTTTATGATGGAGTAAAAGACTTAAGTTATAAATTAGCTTAGTCTGCCCGTTTGCTACATCAGAAGCTCAAGCTTTCCCTGCAGCAGGAGCGCTCCAAATCAAGCTATGCGGTGAGACGGCGGAGCAGCCCGGAGCCAGCAAGATGGGCAAGCGTGGATTTTTTTAGCTGCACCTCTGAAAGTCTTGCTCATATTGTTAAAACGTGTTTGACTTAAATGACCGGTGTTTGGCACAAAGGACGTTCATCCTAATGCTTCCAAGCAGCCTTTTATCTATTAAGCAGGCAAAAGCTCAAATCGCACATTTCTGACCTCCCAAAAGTTCTTCGGTAAAACCAGGAAAGACCAAACGCCGCAGCCTGGATGCCTGGAAAGGACGCCGCTCCCCGCACACCTTACAGCAGCAGGAGGTCACCATTTAAATGCTCTTCCCAAGACGCTGTTCAAAAAACCAGGCTTACCGAGGGGAAGTTGAGGATGCGCGCTGCCAAGTTTGGTGAGTGCCTTTGTTACCGAGACCAAAAACAACGTTTTCGAAGAAACGTCTGGGAAGAAATTCCAGCCGAGGCGCGACATCCCTGACACCTCATGCTCCTTCCCAAACCGGAACGTAAGAAAGCCGTGCCAATAACGCCCTTAGGGGAAGAAGTCTCCCCAGCTGAGGCGCTGGGGTTGACCACACTCTTCCTCAACCCATCCCAGGGGGAAAATGCCCGTCCCCACGGCTAACGCCAGCCGGCGGCGCTGCCGACGATGCAGGTTTGCAGCAGCGCGGGGGTACCGATGGCAGCCGCGGGGATGCCGGCCTCCCCCTCCTTGCTGCCTGGTGCCGGGGAGAGGTTGGGAGTGAAAACCGCGGGGAGGAAGGACGGCGTTGAAAGGCTGGCAGGGTCCTGGCCACGGCCACGGCCACGGCATGCAGAGCGGGTGGCTCCGGAGCGAGGGGCTGGCGCCCGGGTTTGAGATGGAGATGCAAAGGGAGCGGGGCAGCGGGCGGCAGACGGGGCGCGCAGGAACCAGCCCTGTGAAGGCTCCGCTACGCAGTAAAAAGCAAAATCACAGCACTCTTCTTAGAGAGGAAAAAAAAAAAACCAACCCAAACCCAAAACAAAACAAACCTCTCAAATTTGTGTGGTGATGATTCCGAGAAGAGATAACTTTCTTGCAAAATGTGCGTTAGTAAATGATTGAATAACAGTGACTCATGTTTTATTATCAGACTTGACGGCAGCGGCGCTTACGCTCGGTTTAGTTCTGTTGACACACGTGCCTCCTGACACCTTCCAATAAGGAAGGTGCCAGGAACAAGCACTGTATTGTAAAACTGATACTGGAAAATGCAGGTGAGGATTGATCACTGCCTGAGTGTCTCGGCAGGGGAGCAGCTTTTACCGGCAGGTTTTTGGGGCCAGGAGGGTTGGCTTTGGCTCTATCAGCCATCGATGGCAATGTGCTGGTGGGTTTCTGCTCGCGGGGGCTGATGGGCGCAGCGTCCCCCTGGGCGTTTGGCAGGACTGAGCCCTCGGGTCCTGACTGGGACCGACAGCTTGTCCCAGAGCCGCGTTCTGGGATGTGCAACCAGCTCCCGGCAGGAGGCTGCCAGTGAATGCGCCCACGATAGGGACTCCTCCTTGCACCGGCCCAGCCGTGACTGAGCCTCCTTCCAACGCCGTTTCCTTTGGGCTGGAAGAAGGAAATGATCTATTTTTGGGGAGCATTCATATCAGATGTTCAGCGATGGCAACACCACCTCGAGCGCTGCGAGCTCTGCCTCTGTGCAGGGACGCCGGGGCTCTCCCCCCTGCCCCATCCTCCTGCCCTGCCCAGTATCCGCCACTGCCAGCCCAGCTCCAGGGGGTCCAGAGTGAGTTCGCCTGGACCGGGCTGCATCCCTGCTCCCCAGGTTTCACGGGAGGGTTTTCCTACCCCCCTGCCCCCCCCATGCAATCGATGTCATTCCCGCAGCACCAGGGAGGCTGGGGTGCTCGGGACACCCACCAAAGCCCCCCTAACACCAGGAGCAGCCTCTGCCTTCCGCGGACCCCCAAAAAGGGGGGAACGCCCTAATTCCAGTGCTGCAAGGGGGTGCAGCATGCCTGGGATGCGCTACTGCCCGGGACTGGTGTCCCTGGTCCGCCAGCCTCCACACTCCTCTTTGAGTCCCCTGTTCCTACTGACGTGGGTTTTTCTTTCCGTCGGAATCATTTAACATGACTTCGGAGCACAATGGAGCTGTGATTTTTTTTTTTTTCGAAGCCGCCAGGCTGCAGGAAACAGAAGGACTCTGAATAAAAGGGAGGCTCTTGTTACAACTTCCCTCTTATTTACTGTTCCCAGTAGCAGAGAAGTGAAAAGACAATGAATGAAATGGAGGATTAATCACGCGTAGCGCTGAAATAGAAACAAGGAGACTGCAAGTCCCGGAGCGCCGCTCCGAGCGATGGCTCGTACTCGCGGCGTACAGAAACCTCCCAGCACCAGCGTCTTGGCTTTAATGAGAACGGGCAAAAGGCGGAGGAGACTCAGCCGGTGGTAAAAAAAAGGTTTGCCTTTCAAAGGCAAACACACAAAATGTGAATTTTACGTGGACTTTAATGGATCGGTTCAGCGCTCTCAAAACTTGAGTTCAAGCTGATATCCCCAGCGCTTAATCATCGACTCGCGACTTTTGCAGAGGGAACTCCCTTTTCTCCCATTTTTCTGCATTAATTTTAAAACAATAAAGTTCAGGACAACTCTGCCATCCCACAGAAAACTTTTTAAAATGCTTCAGCGAGAAGCATTTTTCTCTTGCTTTTGGGTTTGGTATCCAAGCACTGATAGATTACTAATCATGTTCTTTATTTATTTGTATTTTTTTAATTGAACATTTACCCATACTTGATTTCCAGCCATAGATTTGGAGCACCAGCCTTTGCAACAGTGTTGAGCACCTCAAATTAATTGTTAATAAATTAACCTTGGGAGAAGCCGCAGCAGAGCCATGGCCCCGAGCAGGCTGTTTGTGTGAGCCACATGGTGCGCGTACACCTTTGTGAAGGTCTTTAGTGAAGCAAAACGTAGGAAAGAAACATGAAAACAGGGATACTTAACAGAATTCTCATTGCCTGATATGTATTTAATAAAAAGTTGGTTTGTGTATCTGAATATCTGCGCCTGACACATAAGTACGAATGATTTTTCCAGCCTTTGGATGCTTCATTGAATGCGAGGACTGAGGCGAAGTGGAGAACATTGTTGTAAAACTGATGGGGAAGTTGGTCCTGATCCCTATTCAAAAACTCAAACAAAACTCTAAACTGTTCCTTTTACAGTTCTCATTAGAAAGCATACATTAAAAAAGTTAATGGAAATTTATTTGGGCCACCTGCAATAATAAAATTGAAGTGACCTAAGTCTGAAAATACCGCAATACGCCCGTAAGTGAACGTAAAAAGCTGGAGCATGTGAAATTAAGGTAAAACCCAAACCCAACGGACGTGTGTTAATGCCAGGCTTGGAGGATTATATGAATAAGAGTCTCGGTAGCCGAAGCTGGGGTGCTGCTTAACTAATCCCTGCCATAACCCTGTTACCAAGCCTTTGCCGGGGCCCGGGGCACCGGAGCAGCAGCGCTGCGGCAGGCAGCAGCCCTGCTGAAGCCTTCTCCTGGCCGTGCCTTCTCCTGGCCGTGCCCTCTCCTTGCCCGCCCGGGGGATTTTACAGCTTGCATGGCTGGATTCCTTTCGCTTTCCCTTTCTGCTGTGCAGGGTTGCGACACCCTCCGTCGATTATTTACACTGTGTGCATGGAAATCATTAAAAAAATAATTTCTTTTTAATATTAGAATATATTTTTTTTAATACTACTTCCAAAGCCGAGCTGGTGCTGCATTAAATTAGTTGGTGATCTCCTTTTTGGAATACTTTTGAGGGGAAAGTGGCGCATGCATTAAACTCCCATCTGCAGCTCCTGTGTTTAAACACAGCAAAGGGGACGCCGGCCGGGTGTCCCCCAGCCGGGAGAAGGGTGATCCCTGCGGGTCCCACCACCCCGAGCCCCTGGTGCTTGCAGCTTCCAGGTGACCCATCTCCAGAAGCTCATTTTGCCGGCGATTCCCCGGTGAGGAAGAAGAGGTGGAGAAGAGCTGCCTGGGGTCTCTGGTCATGGTACTTCCCAGATGGGTCCTTTATTGCTCGCCTTTGATTTTATTTATTTCAGTGTAACTAGTAATAGAGAGTTCCCGAGCAATCCAAATTTGGACAGTCTTTGGAGATCCAGATAACAAAATTTGGGAAGAGTCTGTCTCTTTTTTTCTCCTTCCACCAGCAACTGCAGATGTTGGAGGATCTCAAGCCAGGGTGGGGGTTTGCCACCCTGCTCTGCTGGGGCCCCTCTCTGGCCACTCTGCTGTGGCATGCCCTGCGCTGGGGAGACTGGGCTCATCCCAGCATTGTCCCAAGAGGATGCGCGTGCCGACGGCCTCGGGAGGTCACGGCAGCTGTGTGGCACTGGCCGGCCGGCCGAGCCACACGCTGCCAACGCAGTGCTGTTAAAAAGGTGTTTTTCCAAAAAGCTGCAGTTCCCAGAGGTGGTGCAGTACTTAGGTTGACTGAATAGTTCATTCCTGTAAAAATCAAAAGCCTCTGCTCCTTCAAGAGGACTTAGAGCCCAGAAAAATTGCTTTCATCCCGTGCTGGTTCAGGAGGAACCGTGGCTGCAATGGAGCTGGTGCTCTGGGACTGGGAACGGCAAAACATTCCCTAAACCAGCAGCGCTGCCGGGGGGTCAGAGTCGGGCACAAGTAAGGCTGCGTGGAGTTTTTGCACCAAAAACGTGACGGAAGTCCCTCAGTTTTATATTTTGTTGCTGTAATGGAGCTGCCAGATTTAACATATTCCTTTTCCAGGGGATGATGGCAACTGCAGGGATGTTTGTGGTGCTGGATGCCAAAGAAATTGCAAAGAAACAACCCTGCGAAGCGACCTGGCCCCTGGGTCAGCTCCCTGCTGGTCCCACGGCCCCATCATCCCCATGTCGCCATGGATGGCAGGTGGGGACGGGACTTTTGGCATGGCACTCCTTTTGGAAACCCAGGATACGCTGCCTGCCCACCCACTGCTCATCCCAGCGTTCCCATTTCATGGCAAACTTGTCGCATCCTGCTGCTGGGAAACGCTGCTGGGTCCCATGGGTTTGGACCTCCTGAACAGATGTCCCAGTGCTCTTACAGGCATTTTCCCAGGAGTTGCTTGAATTCACGAGAATCTGGAGATGCTAAATGAGCTCTGAATATAACTGAAATACTTCTGTAAAATGCTAATAAAGAAAATCTGCTGGATTTGTTTCTTCCCCTTCCCCCCCCCCCCAACTTTCTACTTTCAGCACATTGCTAGCAGAAACTTGACGAATCTCCATGCTAAGAAGATTCCCAAAGTCTATAGGGCTTTTCCTGCTTTTGGACTTGGTCGTGACCACTCCAGCAAGTCACCAGGAAGTTCATATAATCGCCATAACAAAGTAGATTTAGAAAAAATAGATTATATCTTGTTATAAAGTCTGATGGTCTGTCCCTGCCAGGGTCTTCCCAGGCTTTAGTTTCCCTGCTGAGGCTGCTGGATGCAGGACCCCCGGCCAGGAGCCTAAAACCTCACCCCTCAAAATTAAGGGGAATTTCTAGAGGGAAAGGTGTGCGCTCAGTGTCTCGCCCAGCTGGGATGAGGGGGAGCATGGGGAGAGGGGTGCAGGTTGCTTCCCCCCACCCCAGCCACCTGGTACCCCGCATCGCTCTCCTTCTGTGTTCTCTGGGATGTTGGAAGCAATATGAGCTGTGCGCGGTGACGACTCCCCGGCATTCCGGGTGTTTGATCCGAGGAAATCGCCAGTGAGCCAGGAAATGTCAAGATTACATCACGGGCAGAATTTTTTTAAAGCCCTGAAAAAGAGCTTGTTAAAGCCCGTTTCTCTGCAGCGTGATCCCAGCTGCTTTCGTTTTTGCTTCACGTTTCAACTTTACGGGAACAGGCAGGCAAATCCTTCCCCCAAATATCGCTTTACTTTTCTCTCCCTTTGATTTATAGCGCTTCTGCTCGCCGTGGCCTCGGCACTCCCTGGGGCTGGAGGAGCGAGTCCCGGCTTTGCTGGTCGCCTCCTGAAGGGAAGATGTGCGGGATGCCGGGGGGGCGCTTCCTGCGGCTGGTGCATCCCGTCACCGCAGCACCCGGAGCCCCCCGGCTGAGCGCAGGCATGGGGACCGTGGGGATGCTGACTGGAGCCTGGCTTATGCACTCCGGGAAAGGGTGGACGGAATGTGGGAGCGGAGCTGCCGGCTCCTTCCCCCTGCGTGTGCTCGTCTTCTGGGTGGGCGCCCTGGGCAGCTACAAGGAGGTACCAAAACTTCATAGCAAAACTGCACCTCGTTATTCCACCCCTTTTGCAATACTGTTAAGGAGCATCCAGCAGAGTATGTGACCCACACATGTTTAATTTCTTTTACAGCCTCTGTTTTGATATATGCTGGATGTGTTTTTATAAAACGAAGATTTATTGAAACCTGGAATTTTACGGCTTTGAGGTTCAATTGAGTCCAGATTGCGAGTTTCTCCTTTTGGAAGAGGAGGAGAAGGTTTAAAAGAGCCCAAAGAAGCGTGTTCCGCCTGTGGCACTCGTGAAATTCTAGGCCAAGGCTGACACCTTTTCGCTTAACTTCTACTATAATGTCAAAGCAAAAATTTACCATCAAGTATTATGTCTTCCAGATGCGATGCGATGCCCTGCTGCACACACAGATCACGGCAATTATGTTGGGCTTCTTTCTTTTAAGCGATTATCTGCGCCATGAGAAAGGCAGGACTCGGTGCAGGATCCAAGGAGGAACGGCAAGTCAGCACAAACTCAAACCATGTATAATTAATGATAATGTGTCCTCACTTACAAACGTGCGCCTGCGCTCTCGATTTTTCTTGTAAGCCTTTGCTGCCTACAACGCTCGGGAAAGCAGCGTATTTTTTAAAACACATTTAGGGCTGCAGCAGCGTCTATTAAACACATTCCGTGTATTTATATAACATTTAGCATAAACCAAAGCATTTTCTTGAATGCTAAACATAGCTCGGTAAAGAAAAACTTCAGTTCAGAATAAAACTCAGCTTCTGTTTTGCAGTAGAGCAAACCCGAAGTTTGCTCTGGGGAATCTGCCCGGAGAGGTGGTGGATTCCCCATCCCTGGGAACATCCAAGGTCAGGTTGGACGGGGCTCTGAGCAACCTGATCTAGTTGAAGATGGCCCTGCTCACCGCAGGGTGGTTTGGACTCAGCGGCCTTTAAAGGCCCCTTCCAGCCCAAACCATCCCACGATTCTATGAAGTAACTCCATCACCTCCCGGGAAGTTATTTTGCCTTTGCATCAGGCCAGGGGCGAGTGGGGCTGGGGGTCCTTGTCCCGTGCGGTTGGAGTAAGAGAAGGTCTTATGGCCGTCCGCTCAGCGGACTGCAGAAGCCAAGGTGTCCACCATCCGCAAGCAACATAGCAAGACAATAACGAAATGCTGTTTTTCTGCTTCGCTACCTGTGTCAAATGGCCCTGAGTGCTCTGGTAGGAAACGACCAGCATCCGAGGAAGCAGAGCCCGAGTTCAGCTCTCCGGTTACCACGACATAAGCAAACAAACAAGTTTATCACAGGCGATGAGGGCATGGTGCCAGTTTCAGTTAAAATAATAAAATAAAATAAAAAAACCCAACCCCAAACCAACAAATTATCACAGCACGAGGAAAGTCCTGAATGAAAATGATTGTTCATGCGAACACCAGAAATATATCTTGTCATAAACTCAGGCCTCCACATCTGCTTCACCACCAGAGGATTCTTTATAAACAGCCTCTTTAATTTTATCTAACAGCCTGTTCGCAGACATGCAGTCCAAAAATACATCTCCTTTTCCTCCTCACACTATCCTGAGCTTGGCAGGGCACCAAACATGAGGTTCAGCTCCTAGTTCAAAAAAAGCCCTTCTTTAAGCATTGACTCTGAGCTTGATTTAATAAAAACTCTGTCCGGCTTCCTCTGGGGAGCCCTAATGGGATGCAGAGCCCTGCACCTCTCGGGGGCTGCTCCAGACCTGCTCGGCGGCAGGCAGAAACATCATTTTGTGCTGAAACGCGATTACTGCGCAATCGAGGGAGTTGGGAAACAGGCTGGTGTTTTCCAGAGTGTCTTCTCCGAGGGGTACAGAATTCCGCTTTGCCATCCTCCAAAAATGTGAGCGAGCGGGCAGGGCACGAAAAGCGGAGCAGAAGCCACAGTGAGGGATGCCCAAGGGATGCTCCGGTGCTGCCTGTATCCGTGATCCCTCACACCGGCCCTGCCTTCCCCAGGGGAACAGAGGGAAAAGCACCAAAGCCCCTAAAACAGCCTCCAACCCCTGAGTGCCCGGGCAGAGGACGCATCTGCCATGTCCCTGGTGTGCTGCTGCACCGCCGAGCGCTTGTAGCTGCTCGTCAAGTAAAAACCCGGCATTTTCCAGAATAGAGAGGTGTTACAGGGGGATTTGTTCCCGAAAGGTCCCCCTGACACCAGCAGCAGGACAACCACCTTTGTGTCTCCCGACACTGATGTTCTCAAGCTCGACACTGATGTTCTCAAGCTCAACACTGATTTTCTGGCTGCTGATTGCCTGGGAAAGCTGGAAGGGATATTGGCTGCCTTTTAAAGCCAGGGCAAAAAATGTGTGATGTCACCCTAGAAGACGAAATACCTCCCCGCTGCGAGGGCTGCACTGAATTACGGGTCCAAACTTCCAAAGAAATTACTGCAAGAAACACCGCGCAACGCAGCATTCACCGCAATGCAGGATTTAGTGCTAATTAGCTGCATAATTGAAAACATTTAAGAATTATCCCATCTGACAAACTGAGGGTGCACTTTAAGCCTCGAAGCTTGCAGTGATAACGAAATATTAATGGCCTAGCACATCTTGATGCCCAGTGGAAGAGGATGTTTAAGAGTTTCTCCTTATGGTTCGGTTGTTTATTTAAATTGCTCGGAAGCTAAACCAGCAGCAAACANCGGGAGCAAAAACAGCAGAAAACAACAGGCGTGCTGCGGGGGGGGGGGGGGAGGGAAATTAATAATAATCAGATTTTATTTAGCATTGCAACGGATGATTAAACGGGGTAAAATAAAGGAGGATGGAGTTTCTTGAGTGTTCAGTGAGGCGGATCCCATTGCCAAGATGCTGAGGAGAATCAGCAGAAATCCCCCGGAGCCCATCCAGTCACTCCGTCACGCTAACGAAGGCAAATTAGCAGCACAGGTGTGAAGGAAAGGGAACCGCTGATTTTGGCAAAGGATGCTGCAGGCCTGTAGCGATGGAGGGACCCTCCTGGCTGGTGTGGAGGATGCTGGTGGCATCCCGGGGTTTGCCGTCATCTCTCGGAAGGGATTTTCTGACTGGTCCTTGTGGTCATGCCAGGGTGGATCAAGAGCCTTGTGCTGCTCGTCCGTTGGTCCCCAAGGGCGCTTGTCCCCTGAAACAGGGAGGGAACTGGGGTTTGGTGGAGGGGACCTCTGCCACCTTGTGCCGCAGCAACCCCTGAGCATCCCCCCTCCAGCTGGGTACTGAATTTCACTTCAGAAGGAGTGCCAGCCTTCATTGGATTGCACTTTGCTGGTCTGAGCTTGGATGATGCTTTTCAGCTGAATTTCGGCTGAATATTTAGGAGACACAAATTGGAGAGAGTTAATTAAAAGGCAGAAGCAGGTTCAGCTGACATGCTGCCCAGCTGTGAGCCACAGCACACTGATCCTTCCTTTAAAGTACCACAAGAGGAATGTAATTCAGTTGTAAATTAGGCAGCATATATTGGAAATCTTGCCATTTTGTAAATGACATTTCAGAAGGTATTTTATTTATACGAGCATCTGCTCATTAGCTGTATCAAAATGCTAGTGGTACCTGTGCATGTTCTGCAGGAGTTCCTGACATAACGAAATTTCACATCTCCCTGGCACGGTTTCAGATAGCCCCAGCCAGGGGGAATATAGGCATCTTCCTGGCATCTCTTTTTTTGGCCAGTCCCATGGGCAGTGGGGTCAAATGGAAAAGCCACTTTCAAATGAAGAGGCCCAGAGGGATGCGCTGGGCAGGGGAGCGGGATGCGGGGCAGCACAGGCACCACTGCCCAGCTGGTGGATCCACCATCTTTGGAGAGTTCCCAAAGCTGTCTGGATGAGGCCCTAGAAAACCCCATCCCTCTCCAAAGCCCTTTCAGCCTCAGTTACTCCACCTGGAGTTTGCAGGCAGTGTCAATTCAGCATCCCAGCACTCCACATATGGGATGCCTCTCGGATTCCCCTCCGGCAGAGATGCTAAAAGCCTTCTCCCAGCAAAGCCCAGAGGAGCCACCTTGTGCCAGCTTAGCTGACACTGTGGTAGGAAAGTGGGTAGGGAGGAGGCTTAAAAAAGTCACGCCAATGCTGCAGTTTCCAAACCAGCATGGAGGAACGGGATACCTTAATGTTTTCCAGCTTAAACATTCAGTCCTGGCTTAACAGTGTGCCGTAAATTTAGCATTTTCTTTACCTAATCAAGGAGAATTAGAGGGAAGGACCTGTTAATACCTGGGGAAAAGCTTTTTGCTTGTGGTGGTCATTCTTCCCCATGGGTTGCTGGTGGAAAATAGCAGCTTCTGGGCAACCTAAGGAAATGTGGCAGTAACAACAGCAAAAGTGGAGGAAGGGAAACGCAGCCTCAGATGAGGCTGAGACAGTAAACAGAGAAATAACAGTTCTGAGACATCCATAGGTTTCCTGGATTCATTTCCCTCCTTTCACAACATTTTGCTGAGCGCTACAGGATTCAAGCCATTATTATTTTAAGAAGTTCTCTGGCTTTTCTGCCTGCAAAAATAGTCATCACTCGTAAATTGAAGGCATCGCTGTCTTATCTGGTCTGCAGCCAGAGGGGCTGGAAGCAATAGAAGAAGTGTGAACTTTCTCCTTCATCTCAGAGAACATTAACTTCAAAGCCCAGCCGTAAACTTTCAGATGTAATGACTATTTGTCCAAAGGAGAAACACATCAGTGTGATCAATGACTGAAAGGTATAAAACACAGAGGTTACATTTGCTAAACACTTGTGAAAAATATGTGGTTATAGTTGGGTGCGTGTGGAGGTGGGGGAAATTATGACTGAAATATTTGGGCTTCTCTCTGTTTGGGCAGGGAGGCCCCAGAGGCAGGACTGTCGTGGGTTGGTGTAGGTCCAACATCAAGTGTCCCCGAGGAGGCTGGGCTGCTGTGTCAGAGCATGCCCCAATGTTCCTTCGGGTGCAGACCTTCGTCACCGAGTGGGGACCTTGCGGCTGCCACACCGCTCCGATGCTTTTCCCAATAAACAGTGGGAGAAAACATCTCTCCACCTCTTATTTCAGCTGCTCAGGCAAAGCGTTTAGGACCACCAGCACTTTCTCTCGCACTGTTGCTCGAGCTGTGTGAGCACCCACTGGAGGAAAAGCCCCTCTGGGCGCAGACACCCCGGTCCCTGCGCACCGCCGAGCTGCAGGGCGCAGGGTCCCTGGGGGACAAGCCCAGGAAGCCCAGCAGCACTAGCACAGCTGGGCAGACACGCTCAGAGTTTTCAGACAACTTTGGTAAGATTCCCCACAGCCTTGCTGCCTTGCTTTTTTTTCAGTTTTGTTTTGGTTTTGTTTTTTTTTTTTTAACAAGCTTTCAATTTTTCTGTCAAAAATTCCCCAGAAAAAGAGAGTAAGGATGTCTTCTTGCTTCTGTGGCTTGCATATGAGGAATCTGCAGGGAAGAAAATTTGTATTATGTGACTTTTTACCCCAGAGAAACTATTGCATGTACCCTTCCTGAGAACATCCCTTCTCCCCTCAGCCGTTAGGGTTTGTGTGAGGAGACCAGCCCCCGTCCTCTTCCTGGGCTGTGGGCGCACGGTCCTTGTGCACGGCACACAGTGCTTGGGGAGAGCACTTTGTAGGATTAATCAACTACTTGGTGAAAGTGTTTTTAAAAGAAATAACGGGGAGGACTTGCTGCTAGGCACCGGCTCCTGCTTGCTGGGGCTCTGGGGCTGAGGGATGTGGTCCAGACCTGTGTGGTTCCTGCCCAAGGATGGAGAGAAGGAAGTGCCAGAGTATGAAGAGAAATTTTGAAAGCTCCGTAACATCTTCTGCCAACATCTTTTTTGAATCAGCCCTGCGTGAACAAACGAGAGCCCGGGAGAGCCGTGTCGTCCTTGTGGGAGAGCCGCGCTCACGGGGGCAGTTCTGTGTGGGATGGGGGATGGAGGATGGAGGGCTCCCGTCACCAGTGGGGAAATGAGACGTCAGTGACAGGGCTGCCAGCTGCTCCATGGGATTCACTGGCACCTTGCTTTCCCTCTGCCCTGTGTTGGCCTGTCCCCTCATCCCTCTGCAAGGCATTGAAGTGCCTTTATAGAGAACCAAGGAGCAAAACTGAGCCCTCCTCGCTCAGAATACAGGTTTAGGTCCCCAAATCCCTAATGCAAAGAAAATCTTCATCAAAAAGGCAAGAAGCAAAGGCAGAAACTCCTCTCTTTACACCGGTTTGCGTCTCCCACAATGCGGCATGCCAGGCAGGACCACGAGCCAGCTAGGCAGCAGGAGACACTGGCAGGGGAGGGCAGAAAGCAGGAGAAACAGGTAATCATATGGAAAAAATAGCCAATTTAACATGTCTTGCTCCTCAGTCTTTGCTACGCCCTCTTTGCTCCATTCAGTTGCATGGTTGTGCGTGTCCTCTGCAGGGGGGATTTTTGGAATGGATGGAGCTGGTGGGGTGCACTGAGGTCCCTCACCACACAGGTGGTGCTGGGAGGAGACGACGGCTCAGCTGGAGCAGATTATAGCTGCCCCTGGATGTGCACAGACCTGCAGGAGATAAGTTACCAAGTGGCCTCCTCCAGGCCATCCCCTCTCCCCCTTTGCTGTCCCAAATTAAGTTCCTCCCAGTGCTCCAGGGAGCAAGCTGAGTGGCCACAAAGGGCTGGAGCTGGGGGTGGCAGTGGGGAAGAGATGGCATACCAGAAATATAAAGCACAGCCACGTGCTGAATCCATCTGGTCACCCTTCCGATGGCACAACACCTTCTGCCCTTCCTCCGTGGTCCCAGTGGAGACCCCAGGGCCAAGCACAGCTGATGGGGGTTAGTGGTGGGGCCAGAGTAGCAAGAGGTGGGGGCAGAGGAGTCATTTATTTTAAGGGGCAGCTGGCTTTACCCAGGTAAAACCAGCACAACGCTGGCAGGTCCCACGTTCAGAAGATCCCCCAGGGTGCCGCTGGAGCACAGAGCTGTAAGGCTGCTGTTCAAGTGAGGGCAGCCGGCTGCTTGGCTCCTTTCCCCCCTTTTATAGGAGGGAACCCATACCTGTGCTTTGTAGGTGCGTTGTGTATTTAAAAGTCTTGTCTTTGCAAAGAGATCTCCTATAGTAATCCTTTTCCCGTGCCTGCAGTTTTCTACCTGCACTGGATCAGGTCTTGGGCTTCAAAGCACATGGGGAGCAGTGACCCGTTTTATTGCACGGCCATAAAGCAATGGCCCTTCTCTGTTGCTGTGTAAATAAATAAATAGCAGTTATATTTGTAAATGGAGGCCTGCCAGAGACTTCGAGTATGAGACGTGAGATTTACTCTGAAAGAGGCAGAAGAAAACAAGAACCCTGACAGCTTTCTACTGGGCTGTGCAGCTGCGCTGGAAAAGGTGCCCTGCGGATCAAAGGGAACCCGCTCCTGTTCTCCCCAGGTGCCGCGACGCTTCGCCTGTTAGACCAGATATTAGTTATCAGGCAGCAACGCCACGAACGGCACAAACGTGCACTTTGCTCTTCAGATGCTGCGAAAGCCAGAAGGATGCCAGATTAGATTTAGGGAAGCACATATGGATGCGTTGCCTTCTCTGGCCTTGCACTGTTCCTTAAAATCCTCTGTAGCTCTGGATGAAGACAGACAGCAACGGCTGTGGACAATCACAGCTGTAGAAGCATAATTGCAATTGCTGTCTGAGAGCTGCTTAGTGCTTCTGATAATCCTGGAGACCTGCAGCAACTGACTACAGTACAAACGGAGAGTATTTGGGGGCAGGGGTACAGTCTATGAACAACTCTGCAAAAGCATTGAAAAAAACACCTCTAACCTTTCGGTGGTTACATTTCACTGAAGGAAAAGATGCTCTGAGGCACAGGCACAAGTTCAGGCCAAAGCCCAGGTTTCCCAACCGTGGGATTTCAGGCACTTGGAAAGCATCTCTGAGACAAAGTCCTATACCATGGCTTACCCTAAAGGCTGAGATGCCACCATAGCTCAGCTCCCAACCTAGTCACTGGCCAGAATTACACCACCTGCCCACTGACAGCAAAGCCCACCAGTTCACTTCGTGTGTTCGAAGGGGCGTTCAGCTTCTGGGAAGGTGACAGCAGTGAAGTCTCATGTCAGTGTCGGGAACAACTGTGTTTCAGCAAAATCTCCCTCTAAAGCCCATACACTGCATAACAGATGGTACATCTGTTTCTATTTCCAGTATGATCTCACTAATCACTTTTTAAGAATCTAGCATTCAGGGTTAATCAACATGAGCTGAATTACATTAAAGGTTCCTACACAAACAGAAAAATCCCATGCAACCCCCTTTCCCCAGGTTATCCTCTTGGATAGTGGGGTTTATCCTCTGCCTGAATTCTGCCCAAAGCCCCGTGATCCCTGCAAAGCCAGGGCCTCTTTCCAAAGAGCTTCTGCCTCTTCTGGGTCCTTGTCTATTCAACAAGGCAGATCTGCCAATGGCTGATTTTTCTGTTCTGCAGTCTAACTAAAAGCTCAACAGACATGATATAGGTCAACCCCAAAACCCTCACAGGAATGGAGGGGGTGGATTCCCAAGGAGACCTTGCCTTCAGCCGCAAGGCTTACGAAGGAAAGCTATCGGCCACTATAATCCACTGCCTATGACACAGGCTCAAAGCACATAAGATGCTCAAACCACTTCTGTTTCTCATACAGAAAAAATGTTTAAAAACAGGTTTCCTAGCAGCAGTATTACACCCAGTGTGCCAGGCAGGGCCAGAGACATGTTGGGGCTGGAGCACAGCAGGGCAGGAGACTGGCTTATCTTGGCCGTGCCTACGCTGCTCAATAAAAGCAGGCCAGGGCAGAGTGGCACTGCTGGGCTCACAGGCGCCGTGCCTAGAGCTTGCTCCCTGCGGAGAAAATTTGTCTTGGAAACAGCAAGTAGCTGGAGTGATCCAAACCTGAGCCTCAGAGTTAGCGGAGAGTCCAGAGGAGAACAAGCAGAAGTCCAGGGCTGGAGTCCATCCCTTCTTTGCTGGTGATGCAGATGTCCCTGCCAGATGTGCCTATGCCATCAGAAACAACTCCCTGGCTGACTCCTGGGTCCTCATCCTTGATTGTCCCCATTGTGTCAGTTAGCACATGCCTATGCTCTGCTCTGGACTTGGACAAGAAGCTCCCTCCAACCATCAAGCAGCACTGCTCTGGCTGCAGTAGCCCGTAGCTACTCCTGGGGCAGCTTTCAAGAGCAGCATGGGCAAGCTCTGCCTGCCTTCCCTTATGATGGTCCTCCAGCATGGTCCCACCAGGCTTTCCACAGAATCACAAAATCATAGCAGTTGGAAGGGACCTCTGGAGATCATCTAGTACAACCCCCCTGCCAGAGCAGGTCCACCTACAGCAGGTTGCACAGGATGGTGTCCAGGCAGCTTTCGAATGTCTCCAGAGTCAGAGACTCCACCGCCTCTCTGGGCAGCCTCTTCCAGTGCTCTGCCACCCTCAAAGTAAAGAAGTTCCTCCTCATGTTCAGATGGAACTTCCTATGCTCAAGTTTGTGCCCATTACCTCTTGTCCACACTCCAGTTCTCCTGAATGTTCTCATGCCTCAGCCCAGGGCACACAACATACCCCGACCATTTTACACTACGGAAACCCAACACTGATGAGTTACAACATCATCTTTATCATCTCGGCCATTTTGAGCTGGGATTAAAAAAACCCCAAGCCCTACAAAAATACTAGTTCTCTCTTAGATCCATAAGCTAAACACAGAGGGCCAAGCTGAGCTGGAGTCAAGTGCCATGTCATGCAGCCAAGGCCAACCTACTTTACATGGGCTGGCCCTGAGCAGTGTGGGCATAACCACCTTCAACCACTGCATCCTGTCTCCCAGGCCAATAAACAGCATAAATAATTTATACAACATTATACCCCAAGCAGAAGGATTAGGAGAGCCTGTTGCAGGCTGTCCCACAGCGTGTGGTTTGGCCATGGTCTTAAGATGTAACACGTTCGTTAAATCCTCGCTCTGGTGGAGGCAGAGAGGGTGTTCAGACCTCTCTTCCCAATGTGACTTGTCTGGGCTTTCTTGTGAGATCAGCTTCAAAAACAGTCAAAAAACTTCTCTTCACAAATATCAAAGCAAGCCATTTGGATGTTTCAAATTTTACGACTTAAATCTGATGAATGGATTGCACACCAATGGGCAGATCGTTTTGGTCAAACAGAAACTGCATTTTTCAGTAAATGAACTGTTCTTCAGAAGTCACTAGAAGCATCTGCTTGGACCTCCCCTTCTTGCTGCCATGGAAGATAGCAGGAACGTTGTAGGTGACACTTGGTGTACGGATCCGCTCTGCCGTGGCTCTAATGTAGCCACCAGGTAGTTTCATCCTCTGCCAGCTCTTCTGCTTGGAGACACCAAGGATCTTCAGTAGTGTCCACCTCTTGCTGTGGGCATCTTCCTCAGCTGCACCTCTCCTGCTGCTGCCAGAATGGCCATGTAAAGATTTGGTTTCTGAACTTATTTTCCATATTGAGGGTTTTTAGCTACTATCATTGGTGTTTTTCTGTCCTTGCTTTCAGGACACATATCTTTATGATCACTTCAGGTGACACCATCTATTGCCTGTTATACTTTAAACACCTTCTTAGGGACAGGTACAAACACAGCAACGCTAATTTTTGTTATCGGGACATGGCAATGGGTGTCCATGGGTGGCTTGGCTGAGAATGGCCACACGTCCTCTGAGGACACATTACCTTGATATTTTGCTGCCTCCATCACTGTATGTGCCAGCATCAGTCAGCAGTGTCCCACAAAGCCCAGCAGAGCCATGACAGGCCATTAAAATGGCAGCCTTGGCACTTGTAGGGCAAGCACTGCCTGCAGGGGGTGAAAGCCACACGTTTGTGGTTGTGGTCCTTTTAAAGCTGATTTATTTTAACAGGAATTTCACAGTGTGCAGCTGGCAGAGGCAGCCAGCAGACACGGCAGTGTCCAGGCTCCACTTCGAGAAGCCTCTGGGGCTGGTGCAGGACTCCCGGAGCCCTTTGGGGACCACCTGGGTGCTGCTGTGGTTGAGGATGCTGCAGCCTCCAACGGAGCCTGGATGGCTCCTGCAGTGCCAGTGGCCTTGGCCCAGGTTGAGCTCCTGAAGGAGCGTGCAGCTCCACAAGATTGGGGCTGAGGTACACTGGGGATCTCTCACCAGGGCCAGGGAGATGCTCAACTGCCCCAGAAGGAGGTGGCAAGTGGCAGCAGTGGGAGACTCCCAGCTCCAGGGGACAAAGGCCCCCATCTGCCGACCCAGCCTGGCATCTGAGGAGGTTTGCTGCTTGCTGGGGCTCTGGTTCCACTTTTCAATGAGGCCACCAATGAAGGGGCCAGGGGAGACCTGGAGTGCATCAAGCATGGCTAGATGCCTCTGGGACCGAGGGCCCAGGGCATGGGGTCCCAGCTGTTTTTCTCCTTAGTCCTGCTGTTGATGGGGAAAGGCTTCAGGAGGAGCAGATGGATCCTGTGGTGCAAGTACTGGTTGTGCAGCTGCTGTTGGCAAAAAGTATCTGGTTTTTACGACTGTGGGACTCTCGTTGAGGATTGAGGGCTGCTGGGAAGGGATGGGATCCACCTCATCAAATGGGACAAAAGTGGGCTAGCAGGCTAACCAACTGGCTGGGGAATAACTTCAACATAGGAACAATGGGGGAGGGAGTTGGCAACCCACCATCAAGTGAGGAAGTGCTGGGAAAGCAAGGAAAGGACTCATTGTGATGGGGACAGGAGACACATCATAATCAACGAAACAGGGCTGAAGGGGGCAAACCTCAAGAGTATGCACTTAGAGGTGGAACTGTTAATGAATGAACTTTACAGCAGAAGCTGTCATATGTCTTCTGGGAAATCAGCATGACTGGGTGCTTCTCTGAAGTGCCTGTACACTAATGCACATTGCATGGGGAGCAAACAGGAGAAATCAGAGATCTGTGTGGCATTGTAGGGCTACAATCCCATTGGGATCATGAGATGTGGTGGAATAGCTCACTGCTAGGCATGCTGCCAGGGACGGATAGAGGCTCTACATGAAGGATATGCTGGGAAGGCAAAGAGGGGAATTCCCTTGATTTGAGGGAACAGTGGGAATACATGGAGCTCTGCCTTGGATGGATGAGGAGCCAGCTGAGGGCTTATGGGTCAGGACAAGTGGGCAGACAAACACGGGTGACATTGTTGTGGATGGCTGCTGTCGACCACCTGATCAGGAAGAAGTAGTTGAGGCTTTCTTGAGGCACTCTTGAGCAAGCCTCATGTTTGCAGGCTGAGGAGGACATGGGAGACTTCAGCCACCTCAGTATCTGCTGGAAGGGCAAGACACCAAGGCACAAGCACTGATGATAACTTTTTGATGCAGGTGATTGAAGAGACAACAAGAGCACATGATCTGCTGGATCTCAGAATTACAAACAAGGAAGAAATGGACAGGGATGTGAAGGCTGGGGTGGCTTTTGCTGCAGTGACCATGAGACTGTAGAGTTCTGGATCCTGAGAGGAGGGAGCATGGCCAACAGCAAGACCCCAATCCTGGATTTCAGGAGAGCAGACCTTAGCCTCTTCTGAATATTGTTTGTAAGAATCCCATGGGATACAATCCTGGAAAGAAGGAAGGTCCAGGGGAGCTGTTGATTTTCAGGCATCACCTCCCCCAAGCTCAAGAATGGTCTATGCCTAGATGCAGGACATCAAACAAAGGTGGCAGGAGGCCCGCATGGATGAACAAGTAGATCCTGACAAAACTCAAACACAAAAAAGCACACAAAGGTGGAAGCAGAGTCATGTAATCCTAGGAATAATATAAAGACACTGTTGGAGTGTGCAGGGATGGGGTTAGGAAAGCTAAAGCCCACCCGGAGTTGAATCTAGTGAGGAAAGCGAAGGGAAACGAAGAGCAACATGAAGGGCTTCTATGTCTAGAAAATGTGGGCCTGTTGCTGAATGGGTAAGAGGTGACCTGGTCATACAGGACATGGAGCAGGCTTACGTAGTAAGGACACGAAGGTGATTGGGAGATCATGATATTTTTATGAAGGGAAATCCATGCTTAACCAACTCAATAGGCATGACAAGATGACTGGCTTGGTGGATGAGGGAACAGCAGTGGATATTGTGTATCTCAAGTTTAGCAAGGCTTTTGACACTATGTCCCACGACATTTGCATAAGCAAAATGATGAACTGTGGACTAGATATGTGGACAGTGAGGTGGACAGAAAACTGGCTGAACTACTAGGCTCAAAGTGTGGTGATCAGTGGCACAAAGTCCAGCTGCAGGCCAAACGCTAGTGGAGTTACCCTGGGGTCAATAACGCTTCCAATACTATTTAACATCTTCATTAATGACTTGAACCCTGACCTGAATGACCTGAATGACAGACTGCACCTTCAGCAAATTTGCAGAGATGGAGGGAAGAAGGGGTTGATGCACCAGTTGCGTGTGCTGCCATTCAGGGAGATCTCAGCTGGCTGGAGAAATGGGATGACAGCGATCCCATCAATTTCAATGAATGGAAAAGTCCTGCCCCTTGGAAGGAATAACCCCATGCACCACTACACACTAGGAGCTGACTGGGCCGACAAGCAGCTTTGCAGAGACGATCTAGGGCTCCTGGTGCACAAGCTGACTGTGAGCCAGCAATACGCCCTTGTGGGAAAGCAGGCCAACACCCTCCTTGACTGCATTAGGAAGAGTGTCACTAGCAGGTCAAGGGAGATGATCCTTCCCATCTGCTCAGCACCAATGTGACGCACCTGGGGTGCTGTGTCCAGTTCTGGGCTCTCCAGTAGAAGAGAGGCATGGACGTACTGGAGTGAGTCCCCAAAATACGATTAAGTGAGTGGGGCAACGGACATGAGGAAAGGCTCAGAGAGCTGGAATTGCTGGCCATTGTGAAATGAAGGCTCTGCAAGGATTTTATAAGTGTGTTTAAATACCTTATGTTTGGAGACAATAAAGAAGATGGAGCCAGGCTCTTCTCAGTGGTGCCCAGCGATATGGCAAGAGGCAACGAGCACCAACTGAAATACTTTTTTTACTGTGAGAGTGGTTGCACAACAGAAGAGGTTGCCCAGAGAGGCTGTGAAGCTTCCGTCCTCGGAGATACTCAAAACCTGACTAGACACGGTTCTGGTCAACCTGCTTTGGCTGACTCTGCTCAAGCAGGGGGCTTGGCCTAGGTGATCTCCAGAGGTCCCTTCCAACTTCAACCATGCTGTGATTCTGTGAGATTTGTTTAAATCTCCAGCATAAAGCACAGTTATTTTCAAGTATTCCATTAATTCTCATGTCAATACAGGAAATCTGGATTTCAAGCCCAACAACACATTGAACGTTTACCAAACCTGGGAGGCCAGAGTTTCAGGAGAACTTTAATAACCTAACAAAACAAGGAGGTACAAAACATGCCATGCAAGTCACAGGTTTCTACTGCAACAACCAAATGATTGAAAGATTCTCAAAAAAACCCATTTGCTGTCAGGACAGAGTGGAGCCAACTCAGTGTGATTCAAGTTTTTAGAGTCAATTTTGTAAAATGTCAGAAGGAGTTACTTAGTGCCACCCAGTGTTGGCAGCTAGAAAAAGGAAGGTTAAATATGGTTGCAACTGGGTGTAACCTAGTGAAACAGGAAAAAAAAAAAAATCCCTGCTCTTGCTTTCTGTACCAGGGGTGAATAATTCCACAGAAGTTGTACAGCACTGAAGTCCAGGAGATAGGTGTCCTTCAGCCGAAATGCAGCTTAGCTGTCTTGTTAAAAAAAATATTCCACCTTTTATATTCAGTTTTCAGAGCAGGTAATCAGTTTCAGATGTAGATGGCCTCTTTTGTCACAAGACTTACTCCTCTAGTCTGACATCAGTCTAGAGAGAAAGTTGTGCTGACTTTTCTGGTTAGAAATTCAGGAATTTACATGAGAAACAACTGTATAAGAGGTATCTCTTTCCTAGGATGCGTAAAGTACAGTTAAAACATTACCTTTTCCATCCTTTACCTCAGATGCTGCATATGACCTGCCTTTTCCTTGAAGCTTTTTAAATTATACAGGATCTTAGGTATATCAGACAGGGAAATAAATACTCTCCCAGTTACGATCTTTGGATGTCTGAATAATTGCACTTACACTTTTGTCCTTCAAAGGACTGTATAAAGCCAGTTAAGTGTCATGGTCCCATAACAGACATGGAAAGTGAGGTGCTGAGCAGGCACCGTCCTTCGCATCGCAGTGGAGAGCTGGGTCCTGGCCGGGAGGGGATGGAGAGGACTTGGAGCCCAGAACCCAAGTGGGAAAGAGAGGAAGGCACCGAGATGCCTTGAACCCACTAGATGTTGCGGGGGTGCGAGGGGATCCCAGGGTTTCACCTATAGTGGTCGCGGCAGAGAAATCCTCCTTCCAGTGTTCTGGGGTCCTTTATGCTTCCCCAAAGTAGTCTCGTTGCCCAGAGAAAAGAAGACAACAGCAGTTTGAGTGGTTCTCCGTCACTCCTTTATTTCAACCTCTAGAAGACAGGGGCCAAGGAGAGACTGGAATTTATCTCAGATTGGTACAACAAAAAAAAACCCAACAGCAAAGAGTGGCCACCCTCTGGAGCAACCTCATCTACATGAGGTGCCACGCTGGTTATCCATGTTTCTGGGAGAGAGGAATCCCTGCTGGCTTTTTTACTTTTTTCTCCCACCCATGGAGCCGTCTCCCAGTCACACAGCCGATCCCTTGGATTTGTGCCTGCTGACAACAAGCTTCCTTTCTCACTTACCTTTCACCGAGCGCTGGGAAACAGGCCAGGCTGTGCGGCCTCAGATCACGTGCTGAAAACTCATTCCCCGGAGCCAACGCACTCAGGGTGGTTTTTTTCTATTCTTGCCAGTCCTGCGAGGTTCTTGGAGGACCTGGGAGCTGGGCCGGACTCTGCTGGCTCACATAGGAAGACCTCCATGGTCATTAATAACATCTGCATGTCTCAGTAGGGCCCCACATGCCCTAGATGCTCTCCACAGCTATGAGATTCCCAGTCCTCCGCCCACAGAGCTCACAGTGTAAAACCCAAGGTGGAAAATCACTAATTCCTGTGACGACTGCTCAGCCCACACCTCAGGAATTCATCAAAAAGAGAATTTTCCCAAAGAAGGGCCGCAGGACACAGTGAGCACAGAAAGACTTGGGTGGAGGAAGGAGACTAGACAAATACAGCATTCATGGAAAAAAACCCATCCATGTGTATCCCCCCTACTTAGGAAGGTTTACAAATTAGGTTTCCATTGAGAGACAGTCCCTGCTCCAGAGGTTTTACAGTCCCAGTAAAACCAGATCAGGATGGTTCAGATAAAATCAGATCAGGATGAAACAGCAGGAAGGGGAAAGGCAGAAGCAGGAGACCTGGGAGTCCCTGCGTTACACAGAGCAACTCTGCTCAGTTTGCAGGTCTGAGGCATTTTTAAGCCTATAAATAAACTGGGGACGTTAATGATGCCATTAATCTCCGCTGGCTGCCGTCCCAGCTATTTTCAGTGGCGAGGTTACCTTGCCTCTCCCAGCAAAAGTAGGTCTCGAGGGTCGGGTCGGGCGAGCAGTGGGGACGGACGCTGCGTGCCCAGGGCCAGGGGCCACCGCCCTCAGCGGGAGGACACTGCCGCCGTCCTTGGCAGTGCACCAGGAGAAGGTGTCCCAAGTGCCAGCCAGCCCTCCTGGCTCCCGGCCTGGAGGGAAACACACCAAAACAGTCGTCAGGTAATAAAGGATGGGAAAAAAGCGGAGTGCTGCCGGCTGCAGAGGGAAGCGCGTGACTGCTCCTGCCTGCAGCCCCCATGGCCAAAACACCTTCTTCATCTCCTGCAAGGAGATACCCCTGACGGAGACCTTCTGCTCCTCCGGATCCCCTGGGAGCCTGCTCCACAACCTCCGCCTTTCCAAAGACGGAAAGTAGCAGGGCTCGGAGCTACAGGAGAGAGAGGAGCCTGGGAGGGGACAGGCCAGGGGTCCCAGCATACTAGCCCAGGGCAGGGAGTGGCAGAGGTGCAGGTCCCTGGGGAGAACAAAGTCTGCCCTGAGAGAGCTTCTTCCCCATCACTCACACCAATAGTCAGTGTTCCCCTCACAGGCAGAGAGAGAAGGGGTCCCTTTCCTTTCCATCCAGGGGAAGCAGGAATGTCATAAACTCAGACAGTTACAGGGTGCTTTTCCTCATTCCCACAAACACCTGGGGGGAAAAAAAAAGAAAAAGGAAGAATGGAGGTGCATGTATGTTGCTCTCCCATTGCTGCATGAAGCTGATTTGACGTAGGTCAGTATATAATGCTCCAGCACATCCTTGCCTTGTCATGTACGGTATGACACAAGAAAAGCTCTGTCTCTGCTCTTCACTAGGGTCCTGCTATGGGATCCTGTCAGGAGAGCAACCCCACCCCAGGGAGAAGAGAGCCCCAAAATCTGCCCTTGGTGCTCACGCTGCACCCAGAGGTGGTTTGGCTGTTGTCAGTATGGCCCTGAGGTTCATCTTACAGGTGTACCATGCTTTTGTTTATTTTATTATTTCTGTAACAATATGCCAGGAAAAAAAGAATTCCTAAAAGAAAATGACGTTCACACTTACTGGAAATAGGTGCCTTTGAAAACAAAGTCTACGCGCTGCTTTCCTCTGACCTGTCTGCTCAGATATCCAAGTCGGTCAGATACCACCGCACGTGGTCAGAGAAATGAGTGTTCCTGTACCACCAGATAACAATGCTGGCCAACCTTGTCTTTTATCTTCTGCAATGAGCTCAAGAAGTTGAGACATTCTCTAAGAGTTGTTCACGCTCTGGTCCCAGGTGACATTTGGCTATTGCAGCTATAGGACTTAATTTCCTGAAGCATTCAGTGGCATAGGACTCAGTTTCCCTGTCTTCTCAGAAAGCACCCACTGCTTTTTCTTCTTTGTGTTGCTTAGTGTTGTTTCCCAAATTCTTAATATATATAGTGGTCTGGATGCCACTTCCTTATAACATATCAACTAGGAAAAGTTAAGAGAGATCGGGATGTTTTTCTTACCTTAACAATGACATTTTGGGGCCAATGTCAGCAGTTTCTCTGTGGAAAATCCAGCCCTCGTGACCTGGCTTGCAGGTCACAAACAATGTGACCTGTTCTCCCTCAGGAACTGCGATGAGATGGGTTTCATTTACTTGGGTTTCGCTGTTTTGCCTCAATTATAGCCACTGGACCATCTGAAAGCACTGCTGATGCTACAGCCTCCATGCTGCAACTGCTGTCTACCCTCTTTTGGGGGTCATGCAGAATCCGACCATTTGAAGGTCTCTGTAGGCCGGGGGGGCACATGCATGGCGTAAGAAGGCAAGGTGTGGTGCTGTGTATAGCCCCTGCGGCAAGCAGGGGCATAACTGGATCCTGCACTGCGCACTGGACCTGTAAAGGGGAGCAATGGACTCACACGCTGATGGCAAGATCTGAGACACCAACCCCAGCGACATCCTACTACGCAATGGGGAGGAAGTTTATTTCGCACCTTAACAAGACTACATAGCGTTAAGCCATTTTTGCAACGCTTTTGCAAAGGCTCCTTTCTGGTCCCCACTGCCTGCAATGGGCACTTTGGGAGCCTGTCAGCCCCCCCGCTCACCCAGGATGCCGCCCTTTCCCACGTGCCGATGCAGTGCAGCAGGGAGCAGACACTGCAGCGATTCTTTGGCTCCACGGAGGTGTCTGTCAGTTACATCTCCAGCAGCTTTCGCAGACTTGGTGAACTTATTATTAACTACTAATTGCTACTTGCGGACTGTGCTAGGTGGTTGTCAGGGCGGGAATTTTCTTTATCGAGGCGATTTCATCAGTTGGGTTTGCTTGCCATGCATTAGTTTGTCACATTTAGAGATATAGCCATCTAAATCCTATTGGCATAAACTGGAGCAACATCAATTTCAGTAAGGAAGTGGGGTAAAAAGCCCCTCGAAATACCATTTTTACTGCTGGTATTCTGTGTCTGGAGAAGCAGCACGTCTGATAAGAAACCAACTTGCAATTGCAATCTGGCACAAGACGCGCAGAGATACTCCAGACAGACTTAACATTCACCTTGACAAGGTAATCAACTTGTCAAGCAAAGGAAGTCATCATAGCCAGAGTGGTGATGGAAGGTAACTAATACTCCCCATCTGCAGCACCAGGCAATTAAGTATTTAAAATATAACAAGAGAGTACAACTGAAATGCTAGAGAAGAAAACATATATACAGGAGTGGAGGTATTAGCAACATGTAAGGGCCAGAAAAATGGAACAGAAATGCCAGAAATGTTTCATATTGGCCCCAAATGAATAACAGCCTCAAATGAAGTGGTTAAGGCTTGTTGCATATGGTAAAAATACAAGCTAAGCCAAGCAAACCCTCTCAGGCTAGTAGCACAGAAGAAATTATCTCCCTAGAGCAAAAAAAGGCATCTGTTTAGTTATCTCTGTTATGAAAACGTCCTTGTCAGATGTTAGCAGCGCTGAGCTCTCTGCAGGCAGGTCACTTACCTCCTCCCCACTCCAGAGGAGACTGGGAAACCACCTCCCGTCAATACAAGACGCACCTACCCATCCCAAGCAGCCATCCCCACTCTTCCCAGGAGTGCTGAGCTCCCGGATCGGCCTCAGAAGGCACAGCCCTCCCTACGCCTGGAAAACCCGGCTACAGAAAAACATGGCTGCTAGTAGTAGCGACACTGGAAGAGATGCCTGTGCTCCCCTGAAGCCTACCCTGCACAGAATCACTCTGCAGGGACAGGGTTACATACAAAGTGCCTTTAATGGCAATACCAGCTAAAATAATTCCTTCCTGCTGACCCCGCTGCTCACTCACCCCAGAGCATGGCTCCTGCAGACGTGACCCTTCCTGGTACCAGGAGGGGAGTGCTGAGGACCAGCCCCCAGGCTGACTAGTCTTAAATAAAATCCAGCAAAAACTTGCTGCTGCTTAGAAAAACCACCAAAGAAAGAAAAAAAAAACTAACTCGGGGAGTTCCCGGCTCGGCACACTGATGAAGTGACGCAGTGCAGCTCAGAGGTGGGAGTGAGCAGCAGGGATGTGCATCGCTGCCAAAGGTTAGACTCAAACCGGGGCCAGTGTTTCCACATTTCCAAAAGGAGGGGGAGCGGGGTGACAGTGTCGCGGATGGATAATAGCAGGAGAGATGAGCCGTGCCCCAAGGGTTAAGCGAACCTATGCACCCATCCACTGCCTGGCAGCACTGGCGTCTCCAGGAAGGCCTGGGGACTCACACCCCATCTGCACAAGGTGTTTTGGAGACCAGCAAAAGCAGTGAATCAGCAGATCAGCCACAGAAATGTGAAATCCTCTCTTGCTAACGCTGACAACTTTATGTTTGCCTGTGAAAATGGGTGCCTGGTGCCTTTCCTCCCACTGCAGTGGGAACCCGTTGTTGCCTTCTGCAGGACCAGGATGATGCTGTGCTGGCCGGGCAAGAAAATGAAGCTGCTCCCCTGGTCTTAAGTGAGAGCTGAGGAGCCTACAGGATTCAAGAACACCGGTAATTACTACGGCTGGATAAACCTGGCATTTCAGTGTGCCCCTGAAGCAGCAGAGCCTCCTAATGCTGCTGGTCTGAATGGACTGCCTTAGCTCCTTTGGGTTCCTCAGTGTCCTGGAGAAGGTATCAGACAGTTTTGAGATTTGGTCTCTAATTAGGTCCCGTAACGGTAAGATTGTTTCCTTCATAATCACTCAGTGGGAATTGGTGTTTTATCCTCTGTACTCAGATTTTTATTTCTTTCACTCTTGTTTTCCCTCCAAATCCCGGAGTCTCCCTGTCCACTGGATGACAGCTGCAACAGCCTTTGACATTCACTTTAAGTACGTTTCTCCTCAGCTGCTTTACATGGCCTGCTGACAAGCTCTTCTAGAGATATTTACTGCAGCTAACGAATTAACTCATGGCTGGACACTTTTTACTCTTTTCAGTCGAGCGCTGTTTTAAATCTCGATTGGCTGGTTTGATTTTTAAATCTCATAGAACTGCTAAGTCCAAGCTGTCCTGTCACACACCATGATCGGGAGACGGTTCCTGGTTACGCAAAGCAGCAGCCATGGGCAGTACGCAGGCATTACGCATTTGGGGGGACTCCACCTCTCCAGCAGGCAGCAAAACAGCGTATTATCCAAAGGAAACAGTTCAGTTCACAGGGAAAGTTATTTGGATAGCTGGAAAAGAAAGAGTCTTGCTAAGTTAAGCATATGTGAAAAATGATGCAATGCAACATGCACCGCATTTCATAAGCATCTTGCACAAGTGATATTACACAAATGCACCTTTCTCCACATTTTTGCAGATCCTCTTTTCTGCTCCTAGCTGCTGAGCACATCCTTAGCAATGATCAGCAGCCCAGAGTTTCAAATTAGGATCCTTATTTGAGCTCCTACATGAAATCAGTCTGATTTTTATACATTCTGCCCTCTCAGGTCCCAGGATACTTACAGGGCCTGCAGGTGTTCAACTGTTGCGGCAGTCAGGTCATTTTTATTTTGGCAACTAACTGTCGCTTTGGGCGCCTGATTTTCAGCGATGTGACTTCTAATTCTAAAATTTTAGCCTGACGGTAAGCAGAAAACCATCATTTGTAGCCCAGAGCCTGGGAACACACTGGTCACATAGTTGCCTAAATTCAGGCTGAAACGCCAACGCACATGGAGGCTCTTCACTTGTCAGAAGACATACAACAAAACAGGAAGTTATTAATATCAGAGCTTGAGCTGACTTGAGAGTCAAACAATATCAAACAGAAGGTGTCTCCCCTTTTTCCTGTTTATCTCTTGCTATTTCAGAAGCCAAGGGAGACGAAGAGGCAAAGAGTTTCTCAATTTGGTGCTACAAGGTGAAATCAAAGCGGCAGACTGTCCATCATCACAGCACAGATACGGCATCTCCCTCCTCAAGCTTTTGCTGTACTTTTAAGCAGATAGGCAACCTATTTTGACGTGATGGGGTGGAACGTGACAAAATAATGCTGTGCAACAGCGTGCAGGAGTTTAAACATAGTGAACAATACTTGAAACTACGGGGGAGGGTAATAGTCTGGCTTGGTATAATTGTCTTAGGACAGCACTGGAACTAGACAGCTTTCTCCTGAGAAAGTGTCATTTGATTTTTAATTAACACAGGTCATTAGGACTACAGTCCCGTGTCTGTGCGATGGTTTATCAAAGCAGGATCAAATTACTGGCAGGGTCTTGGGAGGAAGCTCTAGGGTGAAAGAAAAGTAGCCGTACGTGCCAGTTTACCGCTACACGGTACAGAAATGACCAAAACTTGCTGGACTCATGGCCCGGCCTCATTACATCAGCACAGCACATGCCAGAGAATGCTTATCCCTCTGTTTTCACTGCTGCCCAACACAGTATTTTCTTGCAAACAGGGACAATTTGAAAAATTGCCTTTTCTAAACGGAAATTGGACACAGTCCCTCCTTGAAAGGTGACTCTGAGCAACGAACCCTGAGCTGAGAGCAGCTGGGGATGGCAAAAAAGGAGAGCCAGTCTGTTGGGATGCAGGCTGGGTGGCTGCTGGAGCTCTTCTGCGTTTCACGGAAGACCTGTGTTGGGCTCAGAAAAACTGGCACTGTACAAGAAATTACAGGCAAAACCCAAGACTATTTATTTGTTTTGACTTAAAATTGGGCAGGTGATACCTCCTAGTGTAACTTGGCTTCTCTTTAAAAAACAAAACACAAAACGCTTAACGCTGGCAGTAGATACATCAGCTCCCTTGGAAAGGTTTTTATTTCCTTGCAGAAGCAGGAGATGTGAGGACTCAATCGCTGAGCTCTTTCAGTCTTTCAGAGTTATTTGAAGATCGGGGCCTGTTTCTTTTTTCCCATCCTATCTTGCTCAGCCACTCACAGCAATGGGAAATAAATTCCTGGAAGCGCATCACTCCCACAGAGCCCTACGCCTCTCAATTTACACCAGAAAAACACTGTTTATATCTGCAGAAGATTAAAAAAACAAGAGGAGCATCTTCTTTTCTGTCCTTGATAAGGACTGCAAATGCAAGGCAAGAGTCACACTGGTTTTTTTCTCCTAGGGTTGCAGATGTCAGAAGACGAGGGAGAACAAAACACAGTGGATTTCATAGCTACCTGAAGGAAATCTGCTGTAAATGACTCTGACAAGACTTGTTACCTACAGCACTGATATAAGCAGTGTAACGCCCACAGGAAGGCACAGGAGCCAGCTGTCCCCCAGAACGGCATCTTTTCTCCCACTCGGGCCACTTTGGGGTGTGTTGAGTACCGAAGGGTACAGCAAGCGGCCGCGAGGCTCCTAGCCAGGCACTTTTGTGATCATGGCTACAGTCCTTACTAGACTCTTTCATCGTCCCAAACTTTATCCCTACAAGGCAAGAAAATCTTGTTCTTTCTCAACAGGAGGGCACTGGAGCACCTGATGACAAAAGGACTGGCCCCACTGGCTGGCAGATGCAGTTCCATGTTACAGCTCAGTCAAATGGATTCTTGCTGTAGATGTGGACAGGCTCCTCTCCAGCTCTGGTGCCGTGCTCTCACTCCTGCCTTTGCTGACTCCCACCCTGAGGACACCACTTCAGGAATCTAAACCAAAGAAAAGTAACTCTGTAAACCAAGTCAGTCTCCTGAGTCCCATGCTAACATCTTAGCTGCTTGACCTCCTTCCTTGCAAGAAAGGAAAAGAAAAAAGGTAAGGAGAATGCACAGACAGTACCTTCAAAGGCTTGAATCCACAGTAATTCCATGCTCTTCTTTTTCCTCTGCTTTCTCTCCCCAGCTACCCCTCTAGCAAGCTCCTGTTTCACACCGCAGCACTTCTTACAGGTCCAGCCCATCAAGGAACCAAGCTGCTCCCCAACTCCTTGCTCTTCTGCACATGGTGAGCACGGCATGGGATGGAGGAACAAACACTCACCTCAGCCTCACCGGGGCACCGAGCAGAATGCAGGAGCCGGGAAGCAATATCCACTCTTGCAATATACCCTGTGACCAGCCTCAGGCAGCCACTCCTTGCTGCAAAGGGTCTATAAATCCTGGGATTTATCTGCCTGCATGGTCCTAGCAGATATCCCAGCAATGGGTGGCTCCCACATGAGCTCACAGATGAGGAGGAGGTGGAAGGGAGGAAGAACAGTTTCAGGTGAAGGAGAATTAGGCAAGACAAGAGTGGTTACTAGGAAAAGAAAATGATGATATAAAAATAGACATGAATAGTTTTCATGTTTTAAGCAGGAAATGCAAGATGTGAAACGAAGCAGAGTGAAGGGAAAGCATTCTGCAGAGTGAATTAGATGTATTTACAGCAGAACACCAGCTCCCTGTGTAGCCCAGGTTAAACATTGCTTTGCATTGGGAAGTCAGCTACACTGAGTGCTCTGAAGGGATCTCTTTTGCTGTCCAAGGCATACAGCCTAAAAGTAACGCAGAGGGAATCTCTTTGGGGCCTGATATGGTTCTCTCTCATACCGTACCTGAGCGCCTCACAGGCTTTCAAGTTTTCCTCTCATCTGAAGTATTAACCTCAGCCACCTCAGGGATGTGGAAGTGCTGCTCTTCCTTGGAGAATGAGGGGCAAAAGGCAGAGGGGATGGGAGAAGCTCACCCCAGGGAGTCAGTGGCAAGGCAGAAACCTGGACATAGATTGTCTAAGTCCCAAGCTCGCACCTGAACTTCCAGACACACCCTCTTCTCCCCCAAAACGTGAGAAAAGAAGAAACAATACCAAAGCCATACCACAGTGGTTTAAGTCGTTTGAGAGTCCTGGCTGCAACCTCCCACACAGCAAACACCACACAATCCTGGCTGGCTTCACCACTACCATGTTACCTTTCCCTTCTCAGGTTTTCTTTTGCATCTTGACATAAATTGGGAGCTGCCTGAGGCAGAGGCTGTTTAACCTTCCCCATTACTTTGCATGTGGCACGCAGCATCATGGGGTATCTTGCAGTTTTTGACTCTGAGAGTCAAATTATTTAATGTCACTTGTGTCTGTCTGGTAAAGCCTTTCCATCCCTGTGAGCAGCTAAGCGAAGCAGTATGTGTGAGGAAGAGTCAGTTTCACCATCTCTACTCATTCTGAGATTTTTTTATACTAGGGAGATTATTTAGGTTGCAGATTGCTCTTGAGGGTGACAAGAGTCTGGCTAGTGAGTCAAAACAAGCCTAAAAGACCTGCATGCAGCAGAGATTGCTTTATAGAAATGAGACCCTGCAAATGAATTATGAAAACTCTGATACCCGAAGCGCTGCCGCGAAGGATTTATGCAATAGAGAGATGTGAGTATGCGTTCCTGCTGCACTACTGACTCCTCCTATGCATCTCCAGTCTCCCTGCCCTTCAAGGCTTTGCTCTGAATATAGTAATGTATACTGTTCCTGAGGAGTTTTGGGAGAGAATCTAGAGGGTAAAGATTTGCTTCAAAGCAGATCTTCAAGCATGTGTTTGTGCTTAGCACACTACAGTACATAGCTGCCTGTAGCTTCAAGGCAAACGCAAATGCTAAGAGGTTTTAAACACTCATAAACATAAACAAGATAGCCTGGAGCAGCTTATCGGTTAGGTGGTAATGGGTGGGGAAAGGTTCACTGTATATTTAAGGCCCGGTCTTTTTTCCCACTGATTTTTTCCGTGTTAGTAATGGGCCAGGGAGAGGAAAACTCTCGTGCATTGTAGCCTGGCCGTATTGCTCAGATCAGAGTCAGCGGGGACTTGCTCCTACAGGGGTTCCTGCTTGCTGCAGCACTGGGGTCTGGCTCAGAGCCCCCCTCTGAGTCGGGAGAGGAAAGGGACAAGCACTAATGGCAGCTCCTCCTGTCAGCGGTGCCACCTGCTGCAGCGGTTACTCCTACAGCAGGACGCAGGTTAGAGCTGAAGGGTAAGGGGTGACTTCCCTGGCAGCAGGGGCCTTGCTAGTTGGCCATATGGGAACACTGGGGGAGCCTCTGGCCTCAAATCACCGTTTGGTTGGAAAACAGACGAGCAGGTGAAGACACTACCACCTGCTGTTGCTTGATACCACCCTGCCACCAAAGGCTAGAGTGGAGCTCAGACACCACAAGGACACTTATACTGTCTGGCAGAGGTATCACGATTAAGCTGATAGAAGTTGGTGGTGTTTTTAGTCCCCCACACTCCTTCTGGGTGAATGAGGAGATCATTTGGCCAGTTAAAGCCCCCTGAATCATCTCCTATTAGGATCAGGTGACTGCCAGGTCTGGTGCAAAGCGGGGACAGGGACACGGGGCAGAAGCCATAAGGGCATGAGGAATGGCAGCGATGCGGGTCTGAATGGGCATAAACCATTACAGACAACATCTCAATATCTCTAGTTCACAGTGTTTTGTCTACTCTAATCCCACCTCCTTGGAAATTTCAACTCAAATGCTGTTTGGAGCAGGTCTGCCCTGGACATGTGTTGTCTTCTGCCAACTCTGCTGCAGGGACAGTAATCCTTGCCAGCAGAGCAGTAATACACAGCTGGGTGGGTCACCTCTTCAGTCACCTCACCATCATTTGCTAGAGCTCGTTTGTCAGAGCCCTAAATCACAACACAAAGACTAAAAATCAGCCCAAAATGGATATGCCTAGACCACAAAACATGCAAATTCTCTGAAAACTTGCAATCTAGCCCAACAGTGCCTTCCCCGGGAGAGCTAATTTTGTTTCTCTAAGCAAAACAGTGTCAACAGGAAAAGCACTTTTACACCGGTATTTTTTGGTGGTATGGAAACATCCCTTGTGTATTACAAGGTCCTTACTATATGGGCAGAAGTTTCTAATTTGGATCTGCATTCAGTTCTAAGTTTCTGGAGTTGAAGAGCACTTTTCAGTCATGTTGAGTTAATGCAACTGAGCCAACAGGAATTAAAGCTATGCCCTTTTCTGCCTGTTGAGACATGGTGAAAGAAAGCAGCCACCTTAAATCAAAGGGTCCAGATTCAGGGAGGTGCTCCAGCTAGAAATCAGAAGTCAGTTTACAGATACGTTGATAACTTGAGCTTTTATCATTCCACAGGCCCCCGAGATCAGTTGGTGAGGGCTGAGTGAGCTTCCTCGTATGGTATTTGAAGGTAAAGTCAATCTACATTTGCTTCCCAACAGGCAAGCCCAGGCAGCTACAGCATGTTATAAAAAGAGGAGATTAAACGCCAGTTTTGCAGTGCTACTGTCTGAAAAGATACAATCAGTTCTATCGTTAGGAGCTTAGGAGTTAGGATTTTAAATCTGATGTAGGCAGCTTTGAAGCACCAGTTTTGTCAAGAATATCCCATGCTTTGTCCTATCTTGAAAACTGAATTGTTTAGCTATTAAAAGAGATTAATGTAATCTCTGTGTCTATGAAATTGGATTTTGTAACTGCTTGCTCCACTGTACTATCTCCAGCGCAGCGCAGGAAACCTCTGCTCCTATTCACGTTGCTACAAATTACGGGTCACACCTTGTTAGAGCCCAGCATGTGGTGGGGCCGCCAATGGGACAAAGTGCCCGGTGGGCTGCAGGAGGAGGCATGTAGCCAGCTGTTATTCTCTGGAGGCTGCCAGTGACATACCACGTCTCTTTGGACCCCTGGGTGTGAGCTGGCCCAGTAAGAGGGATATTGAGATGCCCGAGGCAGAGCACACGTGCTATGAGCAGAGGTTGAGGGAGCTGGGTGATTTTAGCCTGAAGGTGAGGAGGTGGAGGGGTGATCTAAGAGGAGGCTATTGGAAATCATGCCTCCCTGGATGGGAATTACACGGGTGACGGACCCCAGCGCCTCTTGTGAGTGGCAGATGGAAAAATGAGGGGCAACAAGCTCAGGCTGCAGCTTGGGAGATGAGAATGGACCTTAGGGAAAACTTCTCCTAGAGACAGGGCCTCTCCATCCTTGGAGGCCTTCAAGACAGCTAGACAATGACAAGGCTGACCTGACCTAACGCAATAGCCCTGTGTTAAGTGGGAACTTGGACAAACTTGGGCTTTCAGAGGTCCAACCAAGGTTCCTGTATTTCTGTGCTTTTCCTTGTGAAGGAGCTGAACACTGTTCAGCTCCATGGATCCATGTCCTTTTATGCTAAGGATAGCTAAGGATCTCTCAAGGAGAGAATTGACTCTTTGCCCAGCTCTGTGAGGACACAGTTGTACCAAAAGTGGAAGTGTACAAGCTGCGTGAAAAGCAGCATCAAGTCAGGCAAAGGACCTCTGACAGTTGTATCACTACATTGTCCCATGGCACAAATATTCTCCAACATCTTCTATTCCTTCTGTAGGATGGAATGTGCTATCAGAGGTGGGGACAACTATTCACCCCATCCTCATTATGGGCTCCTTGCAAGGTATGTCATGGGATCCCCGAAACAGCACCTCTGAGCTCCACGCTGAGGAGGATGCTGGGACACAAGTGAGAAGTATGAAGAAGACTGCTGGTCCTACACCTGCCTTGGGAAACTGGGGAGCTCAGAAAAGCTGCCTTTGAAATCTGGGAAACCAAAGCTGAGGATGGTTCTAGTGAATCGGCGGCAGCAAGGAAAGGCAAAACAGCTCTGCCGAGTGCTGTGTGCTTCACCTCCTGCTCTTCCACCGCGTTTTTCTTTCCTCAGCATACTCCTCTACCTTTCTAAGGAGGGTAATTTAAAATGGGTGTCATTCAGCCATGCATAGAGGGGAAGAAAAAGCAAGCAAGGTTTCCTCTGCTGGTTTAGTAAGCTGGCAGCTTCCAAGAAACCAACAGTTGAGGTTAAGAAACCCAAGCTCCCCCTCTATGTCGCCTCCCCCTCCCACCGCCAGCAGCAGCATTTTGTGCTCTCCTCAACCCATTCCCCACCGGGAAAATGTGGCTTGTGGTCCTGCGAACATGGTCTAGCCATGAGTACTGACAGTCCAGTTGCTTCACACAGAGCTAAACGGTGGGAGAAGAGATATCCCAAGGCAGGAGGCAATTGCTGCAGGGACTGCTGCTTGTGGTCAATGAACCCAGACCAGGTCTCCTTGCAACAGCTTGAGGTTCCTGGCTAGAGTGATTTTGTTACTGCTTCTATGGTGGCGCACCCATGCACACCACTCCACAGGCACATCAGCGGGCTTCTTTTCTGCTAACAGAGGAACCATGGAGCATCCTCTGGCCATCTGAAGCAATTGCCCTCTCTAGCCAGAGATTAGCAGCTCCACGCTCCAATCTTTGTAATGCTTGCTAGCATCCTCTGGATATCCCCTGCCAAGCCCCTCTCTCTTGGGAAAAGCAGACCCATTTGCAGAGTAACCTCACCATGACAGCAGTGGCTAGAGCTTCTGACAAGCCATCCCTCTGCAGTGCTGCAACCCTGCAGTGCTGCCCTGAGTGGGTAGTGGGCAAAAATAAAAATGTAGGGTTTTAAAATGGTTATTCATCTATTTTTGCAGCAGCTGAAAATCAAATTTGTTTTCTGCCTTTCCCAGAAGTATCCTAACTGCAATGGCTTGAGAAGCACCCTGGCAGTAGCAAGATGGTTGCTAATGAGTGATTGCTCCAGGGCAGCAGAGGATTTGATGCTCTTGATACAGAGAAGAAGAGAAAGAAGTCAAGTGAGTGGGTGCCTGTGTTTGGTTATGCTTCTGCTGCTGCAGCTGGCAGAGACTGCAGAAATGTCTAGATGACTAATGGAATTGTGTGTAGAATATGGGGAACCCCATACCCCAAAGCACCAAAGGCACAGACCATGTCACCACCAGCAGCAAGCTGCCCAACACTGGTGGAAGCGACAAAGAATGAGCATCTGTGTCTTCTGCTTTCAGGCAGAAAAAAAAAATTAAGTATTTTCTCTTTCTTTTAGACCTTATAAACAGTTTTAGAGACTGTTTATACACAACTTGTTTTGTCCGGTTGGATGCATCTGGGTTACTTGTTCTGTCTGTCTGTTCTCTCCAGTTTTAAGCACCTCGCCACTAGTTGCTGTTTCCTTGACCAAAAGCTTTACTTTTGTGTTCTGAATTCCTCAATGACTTGACAGCACACACATACACAGCCCCAGTACCGCCCTCAATGTGCCCCTGGGGCTCTGAGACGGCCCCAAGCGACATCCGAACCTCCAGGTGAAGACATGGCACAAAAGTGCTGCCTCAGGGCTTCTCTCCACCCAACAGCATGCTGGCAGCTCGGGTCCCTGCGCTAACCTTCTCACAGCAAACTATATTCAGCCCAGGACAGCTTGCTCCTGGCAGCTGCATTTGTTCTCCTCACAGAAGCCCCACAACCTCTGCTCACAGTCCCTGGAACACTGACAGGGACAGCTCTTTGCAGTAGTGGTGGTGTGGTAGCTATGATAGTCCTCATTACAACAGACCGACGGGACACAAAAGGCATGGCAAAAGATGGCATCACGGAAGGACGCAACCACAGGTCGCTCAAGGCTGCACTAGCACCAAATGCGGCACCTCGCTGGAATGGGCTGCAATTAGAAAGCCCACCTGCAAGTGCCACTGGAAAGAAGGCTGGGGGCAGCTGCTAACCGTGCTGGGTTGTACGCATGCTCTGGAGCCAGCGGAGCACCCACTGGTGGGAAATGACAAGATTTTATATGTACACACAGCCTTCCATGGTCTTACTGGTATCTGAACATCTGCTACTGCGTAAAAGACAACTCAGTCCTGACCTACCTATAGAAAAGATCTTGGGTATTGTTTTCTCAAGCAGTGGACAGGTTAGAATGCAAATGCTACTAGGAAAAAGCCCAAATGAGCACGTATACCTTACGTTTGGCTCTACCTGCTCCTGGTGTCACTATCCTGCCCATATTGGTCCATTATTTCTTACAGTCAACCCCTTTGGAGCACGTGGGTTTTGTTGCTTGTTCAGAGTCCAATGCAGCATGGTCCTGGTTATAAGTATTGGCTCTTGGGGACCTCAGCAGTGACAACAACAACAACAACAACAACAACAACAACAACAACAACAACAACAACAACAACAACAACAACAACAACAACAACAACAACAACAACAACAACAACAACAACAACAACAATAATAATAATAATAATAATAACAACCACCAAGTTAGTAGAATCGCTGTGACAAAATACTTGGTTATATTACTAATAAAAGCCATCCGTATTTCTATAGAACTCTTCCTTAATGCTGCTTTGTCTTTTGCTCACGTAGCATAATCAGGATATAACAGTAGATTCATATTGATAAGGCTTCTAGAGTGAAGAGTTAAATTGTATTTGTCGTCAGCAAGGTGATGTTAAACCTATGAACTGAAAACTCACTAGCCACCAACCAACAACATTGTCTAAGCTCCAGAAAACATGGAAAAGAAAAGTTCTTGACTCTGGCCCAGCAGGGCTGCCACTTAGATATTTTTGAAATTTAATTAAGCAAATGTCATCATTCCTAACAAAAACCATCCTGCGGTGAGCATGCTTTTGAATGCTCAGAGCAAAGCAGAAAGGAGCACTGGAGCCCTGAGGAGTTAGGAATTATTCCCATATTAGGTACTATTTCCACAATGAGCTGCTGTCCCAGTTTATCCATTTTCATTATGTCAATTTATTGCATATTGTGTACTAGGGATGCGTGCCTAGATTAAAACCTCATTTTTGTAGGTGCTACATGAACAAGTCATGAGACAGTCCCTGCTCCTGCAGGCTCCAATGTAGTGTCACAGTGACCTGGAGGCAGAGGATAGAGGATGTGTACAATGGGGAGAAGGTGCAAATTGATGCGTCCAGCAAAAAAAGCATTCTTCAGAGTAGGCAAAAATCTTGCTTTTCAGGAGAAAAATTGTATGGCGTGAAAGTGCACAAGGGCTACACAGACATCTAATTTATATTTAAAGGTAGATGTAATACTTGTGAAATGAGACAGATAAACAGTCTAAGAAATTTCAGTCCTCTCCATCTAGAGAACAAACATACCAGGTTCCTCCAGCGACCTGCCAAGCTTAAATTTAAAAGGCTCTGGGAAGGAGAGGACAGTTCACATAATCACAGAAAGTCAGGGGTTGGAAGGGACCTCTGGAGATCATCTGGTCCAACCCCCCTGCCAGAGCAGGTCCACCTACAGCAGGTTGCACAGGATGGCATCCAGGTGGGTTTGGAATGTCTCCAGAGTCGAAGACTACCACCACTTCTCTGGGCAGCCTCTGCCAGGGCTCTGCCACCCTCGAAGTAAACAAGTTTCTCCTCATGTTGAGATGGAACTTCCTATATTCAAGTTTATATGCATTGCCCCTTGTCCCATCACTGGGTACCACTGAAAAAAAGACTGGCCCCCTCCTCCTGGCACCCTCCCTTTAAGTATTTGTAAACATTTGTGAGTTCAGGCTCTGCACCCATCCCAGCTTGAGCTCTCTGTTCCCACTGCCATCAACAGCGGCAGTTTTACCTCTACCATCTCCCCATCCTGGAGCCACGAAGGACTCCAGGACGTATCTACACTGCACCAAGTGAAGGTGTCCTGCAGAGCCCGAGCTGTCCCCAGGGCCAGGATCAGCGTGGCCAGGTTGGCTGAACAAGCTTTGCTCTTTTGGTGACACGTCACCCGGTGTCAATGCAAACACGGTCCCCTTCCGACCTACCCTCATCAGCCCCTCTGCATGGCGCTGCACAGCTGCACGTGGCCATACCAACCCTTGGCCGTGCCCACCGGGAAATGGCCGCTGCAGGCTGCAGCGTGGACACGTCTGCAAGTGCTTGCACCAGCCTCTCTATGCTGCGGCCTCGGTGGCTCCTTACGTCACAGAGGTGGCCTTAAGTCCCATTTTAAAGGAGCTGGTAGGCTCCAGGGTTGGCAGGTGGGAAAACTAAAATAGCTCTAATTCCAGCGAGGAGGGGAAGGTAGCTGAGAGAGCAAGCCGAGGTGAGACCAGACACTGGAATCTGAAGGTATAAGGCAACAGATTGTTAATGATGAGACTTGTTTAAGTGTCTCGGTAATGTGGCAATGCGACACCTCGTATTACCGCTCAACAAGGCATTGTGAAATCTTGAAGTCTTTGTACCCCAATACAGTCAGGAGAAGAAAAAAGGAAAACTTGGCCATGTTTCTGAATATACTCTCTTCTTCAGGAAATAATGTTGACACAGCCAGAACAGGCCTGCTATATCCAACTCTCATGCATATGTCCTCATTCCTATGGCTTAATAATCATAATGAACTATGAAGGGAAGGTAAATAGTCTTCATTCCACTTCTCCGAGGATAATAATAAGGAGGAAGAGATTTCAAACATTGGTAATGACTTGTAGAGCTACACATTGCTTAAAACGTCGACCATGAGCCAAGAAATACCCCTCAAGGCTGCAATCAAAAACTGTTTTTGGCTCTGCTCTGTGAACAGAAATTTTATTTGATCAACAGAGTTATTGCAACAGACTTGCTGTTGGAAGCTCGTCTCTAAAGCAGCACCCCTCACTGAAGCTAAAGCTTCCTGCACGACAAAGCTTTGGGCTTGTGAAATGCAGCTCTGGCTAATAGCTTCAGGTTAAACCTGATGATGACCGAGAGGCGTCTTCGATTCTTCTCTCTTTGCCAGCTTAGAAGTCTACGTGACTTTTCATGGGAAGAGAGATCTGAGAGCGGCAAAAATGCTCTTTTCTCTTTTTGTGAGGGGACGTTGCTTTGGGAGAACGAAATCAGCTGAACTGGTCTTTGTGAAGAGGTTCAGCCTTCTGTTCTCAGGAGCTATACAAGTATATGGGCAATCCCTGGCCCAGAGGCCTTGCAGGCTGTGAAGAAAACAGACATGTATGTATTTCTCCCCCCACCAGAACACACACACCCCCCCACCCACCCACCTGGCAGAGAACACTGGCAGAGAGTGTCATGGGGAGGAACTGAACATTATTTTTTAACAGAGTTTCTCAGAAAATGACAGACCTTCTCAAAATATTTCTTTGTTGAAATGTAAAAAGTAGACAACATTTGAGTTGAAATTTGGAAAACTGAAGGTCTATTATTCATACATACATATATCTGCCATCATAAATGTGTTTCCTGCTGGTATCACTGAGGAAAAAGAAGAGTTTTGAGAAGTGACATGGTTGTTAAGAGCAGAAAATAATTTTCAACAAGCAAAACCAAGCTATACTGATCTGAGAAAACCAAAGAAGGATACTGCCTGCTCCTGAATACCACACATTGAACCCTATCCAGTTAATTGCTTAGGGACACATGAATAATTGGCATCACCGTGCTGATGGTTTGGTGATCTGGCAAAACAGAACCTTGTCCAACCATGGGAGTAAGATTAAAAAAAAAATATGACAAGCTCCTGTTCAGCAAAAAGAAACAAATGGGGCACAGAGACCCTTCCCTGCACCAGAGACACAAGAGCTCTGATGCAAACCAGACATGAGCTGCCTGAGATCCTCAGGAGAGAAGAAATTTCAGACAAATGTGCCATAGGATAGTGCCCAGGGAAGCAGCTGGGTCCTCACACAGACCATGAGCAAAAGGCCAGAAAACAGCAAAACTAAACAAGCTAGAAATAGACATATTTTAAGTGTGTGATGACTGGCACCCCAACTCTGGGACAGGTTGCCCGGAGAAGTTGTGGATGCCCCATCTCTGGAAATGTTCAAAGTCAGGTTGGATGATCCAGTGAAAAAAGTCCCTGCCCACAGCAGGGGGGGTGGACTAGATGATCTTTGAAGGTCCCTTCCAGCCCAAACGATTCTATGGCTCTCTGATTTCCTACTTAGGCACTGAAATAAGAAGCCAGAAATTTGCTGGTTCTGACAGTCTGAACTACCATTAAAAGCAATGTGGCTTTTCCAAATATAATCTCTGATTTTGCTTTTATTTTTAAACAGAAAAGCACTAACACCACTTTATTTTAAAACATGGGGCAACTGAAGGAGTTTGCAATGAGTTTTAGAATCTGTGACTTTTATTCAAATCCAGGCAATATGAAATGAGGCGATGATAAATTCTTATGATGAAAGCTACATCTTGCTAAGAAGATGGAAGATAGAGTAGCAAAGAACAGAAGAGGGGAAACACAGGGGAAGAGGAAAAGCAAGCACTTTGTCCACTGTTGCCTCCAGGCTTTATGTCTGACAGAAACAAAACAAGCTACCGGTAGGAAAATAGTATGTTTATTTCCAGTGAGAAATACACAGCTTAACATCCCAGCTAAAGTCACACAGCAGTGGGAGGGTACAACAACACCTTGTATCCTCAACGTATGGCCAAGGTGAGCATTTGCTTTCTGCAGAATGGCCTTGGATGGTCAGAGAGACATTTCTGTACAGGGGTGATAGAGATCACAATCATTGTACGGCTGTTACACCCAATCCCTACTTCAAAAACCATGTACGGTGGTGCAAAAACCATAGCACGGTGGTGTCTGCAGGTACAAGCACCACCATCAACCTAAGAGCAGTGAGTGAGACTTGGAGAAAGAGTGGAGGGGCCACCCCAGGCTGCTAGGAGCAACTGCATGAGCAGTGACAGCCTGTAAGAAAAGTTGGCACCTACTCCTGCGAACAAAAAGCTTGTTTGTAAGATGATCTTGAAGGTCTCTTCCAACCCAAGTGATTCTATGATAAAGTCAAGTCCCAGGAAGTGTGTGTGTTGCATCTCTTGGAAGCACATGTAGATATGAGCCAAACCAAGGAGATCAGTAATGTTGACACCGTATTTTTTGTCTTCTGCCTCAATAAGCCACAGAGGCAGTAATTGATAATTACCACCAAGGTGAACACCGGCATTTCACACCTGCTGTGCTGAGGACAAACAGTGCAGCTGTGGTTCCCGTTCGTGCCTCTGTGTAGCCCTGGACCTGTGGCTGGGCTTCAAGATTGTAAACGCTTCACTGGAGATCAGGTGCTGGCCTGGTCCCGGGCCAACTCTAGCAGCAGAGGATTGTGAAGGCATCTCAAAGGCTTGCCCCTTCTCTGGTAGGAGCGGCAGTCACTGACGCAGGGGCTCACCCCATTATTCACAGGAACTACTGAGACCCGAGAAGCAGCCGGCGCTTGGCCCAACGCAGCGCACACCGGACACGGAAAGACACCACAAGTCGGGCCACGGTTATTTCTACTTCTTCAGTAAAAGGGTGTCCCCTTGCTAAGACCTGCTTGCCTACAAAGGCTCTGCATGGCCCCCCTGCATCCTGCGGAGCGCCTGCCTGCCAAGGAGGGAAGGTGCCCGATTACAACCCGGTGGCTCCCCGGCACGGGTAACATTAGATCGTTCGGGAGAGCTGGGAACAAACACGAGTCCGGAAGCAAACAGCCCCATCCAGTCCAGCCATCCGACAGGACTAAACAGATCTGCGCAGGCAGAGCCCTGCAGACTGCGAGCGGGAATCAAACACACGGCACGCTGCAGGTCGGCAAGCCCAGCCTTTTTTTTTCTTTTTCTTTTTTTTTTTTTTTTTTTTGGAGTGGAGACTCATCCTTCCCTTTTATTTAAGTAACACTTCCAATGGGAAGAAAGGTTGGAAGAAACTTGCCTTATCACAGGGGCCTCTCACCAAGCTCCGCGATGCAGCTAAGAGGAATTCTGCCCGTTTTCCTAAAAAATGAGTACAGCCCATGCCTTTGCAAAAGGACGGAGAGGAGGAGCCATGCGTGAAGGGAGAAGGCAGAGATAGGGAGGACACCCTGGGGCAACGAGAAGCTCCCCAGCTTGTGTAACTCGCCAGGGTAGAGAATTGCTCTGACAAGTTACACAGGCTTCTACAGCTGCTATGAATTTGATCCTATAAAAAAAACAAGTATCAACAACTTAATCACATGCCCGGGTCACATGGCAGCAAGGGCAACACACAGTAGAAAATGCTGATTTTTTTTTTGTTTGTTTTGTTGTATTTAGTTTGTTTTTTAATATAAAGTGGGAGCGAGAGGAATGAAACTTGGGTGGGACTTTCTACTACCGACTGGGAGGAAAAATAACATCTTTACAACAGCTCCGCCTTGTTTTTGCTCTCCCTCAAGAGCGTGGGGCTTTCGGGTGTCTGCACAGAGTTTTTCCAGCACCTCGCAGACCCCAGGTTGTCCCGCAGCCCAGACTGGCTTTGGTACCGCCTCACCGGGTCTCAATGGCGGAGCTGAGTGGAGTGGGCTGCGGGCAGGAGCTTTGGCTCGGCGCCTGGCACAGCCGCGAGCAGCCGGCAGCGGTGCCTGGTGGGGCTGTCTTCAGGAAGGAGATGAAGGTATCAGGAGTGGGAAGTGGCTGGGATGCTGGGAGGAAGGCTGTGCGGGGCGGCCGTGCCACCGGGAACCCGAGTCACGCCAAGGCACCGCGCTCGTGCGGTGGTGCGGCCCCGTTCCCCTCGCGGCAGCCGGCAGCACCGTCCTGCTGAGGGCCGACAGGGCTCCCATCAACGCCTTCCTCTTCCCAGCGGTGGTACGGAGGAAATCCCGGCGTCCGGCAGCCGGCCGCGAGGCAGGTCTCCCTGCAGAGGGAGGTCTCACCGGCAGGTCTGTGTCAAAACCAGATCACGCGCCGCCTGGTCAGATTTTACTGGTCACAGTTGGTTATTTTTTTTT
>VZTS01002397.1:0-17417 GCA_013400795.1 Pluvianellus socialis | reverse complement strand
GGGCTCGGCGGGGCCGGGGGTCCCTCGCCTGCCGCCCTCCGCGGGGGTGCGTGGGGGAGCGGGGGGCGGCGGAGGGCACGGGCGGCACAAGGGGATGGAGGGAGCTGCCGGGGGCTCACCTTGCGGCGTGGCGGCGGCGCGACCGTGGCGCACGGACAGCCGGACAGCTTCCTTCTTCGTGATCCTCCTCCGCTTCCCAAGGGGACTCCACGCGTAGTGCTTTCTCTCCTCCTTTTAATCTGGATACTAAGCAGGTCGTGATTTTTGTTGTTGGTTTGGGTTGGTTGTTTTTGTTGGTGTGGGGTTTTTTCTTTTCATTTTTGTCTTTTTTTCTTTTTTTTAACTGTTTGGTGTAACAGATCACCTGGGAAAACCCACTGGAAGGGCACGACGGGACTTGGCGATCAGTGTCAAAAATCATCCGTCCACCTTGCGCGGGCATGTGCGGTTTGACCCGCACGGGCAGAGGCGGTTTTGCTTTCCGCTGTAGCTACTGGTGAATCTCAGAGCGTCACTGAAACATTTCGCAGAGTGACTTGGGGGAGTTTTGACGGTGCGTGCTTTGCGTTATGCTTTTGATATGTTTTTCAACCATTTCAATGGTTTACAACTTTAAAAGGAAAAGAGAAACAAAACAAACCCCGAAAGAAAGAAAACCCAAAAGCGTTGGCTGATGTTATTCTAGATGTTTAGTTCCGCAAGTTCTTCCGTAAGAGGAGTCTCTGGACAAGCAGAAAATCTGGAATATATGTACATTCCCTGTGTCAGTCCCAGTGCACTACAACCTGGACAGCTATCTCTGCTTTCTAACCCCAACCCTTGAGATGCAAATATAAGATTTAACCCCTCGACTGACCTTTTGAGCCCACCAGTTACCAGGCTACTACTCCCTCTTACACCACACCTTTAAATGCCAAGCAAACAGATACGCTGCAGGGGAGATTCCTCATTCTTAACCTTGCACTTAACTCAAGTTCCCGATCTTTTCATCTCCTTCCAAAGGGGGAAAAAAGAATTTTTTTATTTTTTTAAATGAACCCAAAACAATCTCTCATTGGTGTTTTGCAGCAGGACTAATCAGACACGAATGTGAAAATAAGAATTTTCTACAGTGCCTTCCACACAAAAAGTTGTCGCAGCATTTCTTTGGCAGGAACAAGGATGTACTAGTGTAAAGGTGCTTGTATATCAGCTGTTGGAGATTTAGTGTCCGAAAAAAAAGTGGTACCATTGTATTTGTGGTAGGGCTTTTACCACAATAGCTGTGTCAGCAAAAAATCATATTCCCCATGTGGTGATGATATTTCTCAGAACGTGACAGCAATGACAGAGAGCGAGCTCTGAGGAGCCCAAAAATGAACGAGACAGGGCTGGGAAGCTGTTTTCAGGGGGGTGGCAGGATTCGCCTCCCCTAGCTCCACCAAAGGTTAAGGGTCCTCCCACAGCCAATTTCATGATTTCTAACTGTGTGTTGCGCCCCCCCCCCCGCCCTTTCGATGGAGTTGCCTTTTCTACAGTGCTTCCAAACTGTGAGTCCTCTCAGCACAGTTTGCCTGAGACTGTTTTCATACTCTGCCTGTTGGGAAGACTGAGGTGTGGACTGATGAGATGGTTTGTACGGTGCTGCCCAGCAAATCAGCGTCGCAGCTGACTCAGCGTTACCGATGCTTAGCTGTGACTTCGTCATCATTAATACTCAATCTGTGCCTTGCAGCTACAACTCTGATTGGGCATAAAGACAAACCTTTCTGCCAAGCTAGCCAGGTATAAGCATAGTATGTAGTGCTTATTTCAATTTTATGATGACCTTCTGTGAGGAGGCTAGAAAAAAAAGCCGCTAGCTTTCAGCCCAAGAGCGGCTGAGGCAAAGTTGCCCCGGCAAAGTGCTTGGCTGCATTTGGAACAGCTGAATGTGGTGCCACGTTCTGGGTTTTGTGACTACAGAAATCCTGACCTTACATCAGGTCCTCCAAAACTGCAGTTTGCTACCCTGTGAAAGCACGGCTTCTGCCTCCTGTAACTGCTGCCCAACCTCCCGTCTCACTAGTACCCACCCATTCCTTTTCATCCATTCCTGCAAGGCAGGTAAATGAAATGTTACTTTCATTTGACAGTTCAGGAAAAGGAGAAAGTGGCTAAATAACAGCTCCCTGCCGGCATGGCAGCTGTTCTCCAAGTCCCAGGAAAACCCATCGGTGACATTCACCCTCAGCTAAGGTAAAAGCACGATCATAAACACGTTTTAACTCCTGTTAAATTTTGAAACTTTTAAAAACATGTCCTAACTTGCCACGTGGAGATGGGACACAAATGTATTTTAACACGTTTGCTGGCAAATGCACTAAAATGCAACACACCCTGTCAACACTGAGAATTTGAAAACATGTTAATTAAAAGTTTTCACTGACATTTTTTTTTTTTTAAATACACCTTTATCCTCGTCCAGACAAGCCTTTAAAGAAAGTGAATCTAAGAGCGGTTTTGGGAGCTGGAATCCAGTGTTTACAGAAATCCTGAAACAGCGTGTGCTTTCTGGTGTTCCCGTTGTGCCTCTCCCCTGGACTACCCGAGCTCTGGGGAGGCACTGGGAAGCCTCCTTGTGTCCTGGGGTGCACGGAGACCTTTCCTCTGTGCAGGGACTGCAGCAAGCAAAACAAAAAACGGATAAAATTTACACTGAGAGATAGCATTCCCTATATGCCAATCTACCCCAAAGCCCTTTCTTCTCTGTCCTTGTCATTATGGAGAAACAGTTTAACTTGTGCATAGGAAAGAAAACATCTTGCTTTCCCAGGAACTGTCAGGCTGGGACAGTGAGGGAATTTTGTTCTTGTTTTAATCTGTATATACTTTATGATAACAAGAGAACAGGACAATATGATCTGAATAATGTTAAAAGTTTCAAGTTCTAAAACTAAATTCAGATTTGTGGAACGGTTGCATGTTTTCCTGTTTCTGAGAAATGAGTATTTCATGATGTCTTAATCGGTGCTGAGATTTCTTACTGACACATCACTTCAGTTTCTTCAAGCTTTACTCCAGTTTGGTGCAAAGCTATCGAAAGCTTTTAACCTTTATGTCACTCACAACCATTACAAGCCCTTTACTAATATTTGCCAAGGTTTTATTAACCGAATATGTTCAACAATGTTTGCTAAATAGGATCCAGACTGTTTGAATGTCCGATGTGCTGGGAAATTGAAAACTTAACAGAGCTTATATATTTTAAAAATATCACACAGTTTGTCTTTCTCATATCTATTAAAAAAAAAAAAAAAATCTTAACCAACTAGATTACCAGCCTCCAGTAAGGAGGCTGGTTACTTCTGGGAAGAAACAAAAGAGACCCACAAACTAAAATCAAGAATAAGAAAAAACGACAACAAACCCAACCCAAAACAAACAAAAATTCCTTAGATCATAGAAAAGCAAAAACACTCCAGTAACGCTCAAGCCCCTCCCTTAAGAGCAATCACAGCAAGAAACAACAACATACAGGGAAGGTGAGAATATACCACTAAATGACTGGTCCCTGCTATATGCTAGTTCAGCTTTGAAGAACCACATCGCAGCAGCAAAAGATGGGCATTGGGGCTCCACTGCGTTAAGCAGTGCGCGGACAAATAAGTGGACCTAGTAGCCCTGCAGTAGGGAGTTGTAAACGTTTTACACCCTAAGGATAAATACTGCTCCAACTGCAGTTACCCAACAGTTTTGCCCAGCTAAGTCAACGCAGCAGCAGTCCTTTGCTGCCTTCGTTCCTGTGCTCTGGCCCTACAGCTCCACTCCCTCCATTGTGCGTGCCCTGGCTTCCCTCTGACCTCCTGATAAGCCATTTTAGAGAGTTAAACCAGCAGAAAACTATTCTCTCTCTCTTCCTCCGCCCTCCACTTTTTGAGGGGGGAAGGGTAGTTTCCTGCTGGTTTAGCTTCTGCAACTTTTGGTGTGGCCAGACAAGTAGCAGCGATGACAAGCAGGTGATAACCTGATTTGGCATAAAGTTAAGCTGTAGTTCCAATGTCATTTGCTTCAGCAGCACCACTGCCTCACACAATGCCCCTTCTCCAGCTTCTGCTCATTCCCGTTGCCTCGCTCCTCCTTCAGTTCTGCTGGGAGGAGCGATCTGAGTAAATGCCTAATAACCAGGTATTTGTTAGAATGAGCATTGACAAGTGATGCCTTGTCAAGTTTTTTTGAAAGACCACGTGCGCTTTAATGGCAAGTGTTTTGAGTCATGTGGCTACAGCATTTTTGATGAACGAGCCAGTCCAGCTTTTATGAATTCCAGTTAGATTGGGGGGGGGGGGGGGGGGACCCTAAAAAAAGGGNGGGGGGGGGGGGGGGGGCGACACTTAAATAAGAGTGGAACCATGTGCAATTATGCTGAAGAGTGTCACAAGGCTTGAAATGAAACTGATGGCCCCAGCTAAACAGAAACCCATCTAAAATAGGAAGCATTTTCGCTTGGCTCAGAGACTTGGATTCCTGATATTTAGTTGCTGGGAATTGAAACCGATTTAGGGCTAAATCGAGCTTGGGGTTGTGGAATTAACAACCTCCACGTCAAGTGCCTAAGCTCTCCATAGGGCTCAGGCTGCGGGGAGAAAGCCAAGTGCCAAAGTCTGTAATTTGCCCAGCTGGCAGGTAGAGGCTGGTACCCTGAGTCTGGTTTTATGATTCTCACTGCCTGAACAAATCCACTGTAGCCATAAGGTGCAAAGGACTAAGCCAGTACAAGTTGTAGTTAATATTATTATGGCTATTATTATACTTAGCACAGGAAGACTGTTTGCTTCAGGTAGCTGGAACAAACTGTGTAGTGCATCCCAGTCAACATGGCAAAAAAGTGCGTGTCCTGTATTGTCTGGTGTCCTAGTAGGGCACAGATTTGATATCACTGGTCGTATAACCCCCAGCTACACAGAAATCCATCCAAAACAGGAAATGCGAAGCATTTGTGCCTCTCAGAGACCTGGATTCCTTATATTTGGTTGTAGAGAAGTATATCCCTTTGCTCGGGAGCCTGCGCTCTGACCTCTTTCCTGCCGGGAGGTGCTTTAGCCCCTTTGAAAGCTTAAGAGGCAATGCCCTTTTATCCAGCAGCTCAATGGTGGGGCTCAGGAAACATGGGCTTAATTCCCACCTAAGAAAATTTGAATCCCTTCATTTACCTCCCCCTGCTTTTCCCATGAAGTTCTAGGGTGAGGGAGTGTGAGCACAAGTGTTTCCATTTTCTCTCGCTGAAGCTGCTCAGCAAACAAATTAAGAGTAACTCTTTGGCATGGAGAATCACATAGTAATTGCTCCAAAAATGCAGCACGTTTCTGCAGTCTAATTGTTTAGCATGCTTGCCTGGGAGTGGGAGACAGCTTGCCCCTTGCTTGAATCCTGCTCGGATTTGTTCTGTTTTTCTGGTACTGACTCGGTTTTGATGTTTGGGCTACGAGTAAGGTCATTGCTATATTAATGTTTGCTGATCTGTTATAAAAGCAATGTTGATAATATGGTAGCTGGGCAATCAGGAGGAATTTTAAGGAAATCAGCTTTAAGGTGTGTTTTAGATCATTGGATAACTGTTGGTTATCTATGAAGGGCTGTGGTGATCAGGGCAGAATCTTGAGGACTGGAAGGAAGCAAATATCACTCCTGTCCCCAAGAAGGGCAAGGCCTGGAGAGCTATCCCTGGCTGGCCAGCATCCCCTCAGTTGCAAAAGAGAGGCAACAGCCTCTTGGAGACCTTCAAAAGTCACCTGGACACAGTCCTGGGCAATTACCTCTAGGCAACCCTGCTTGGGCAGAGGGGTGGGACCAAAAGATCCCCAGAGGGGCCTTCCCACCACAGCCCTGCTGTGATCCTGTGTGATTTGGTGTGTGGTATTGTTTTCAGTGCTGTCTCAGCTATGCCTGTACTCACTTCAGGTTCAAGACAGTGCATTTCTGTGACTTTGTGCTTCAGTTAAATCGTTTATGGAACACAGATATTAATACACCCTTTTATGTGCCTTGGAAGAATAAATACGCCAAAGATTGGGAGGTGCTTTCAATGAATGGGGCATACAAATGCCTTCTGTACACATTTATAGGAAAGAGAAACTTTACAATCTTTTTTGCCTGTACAGTACAAATTGCATTAAAGTGTAAGAAAACAATATCTGTAATAATGTTCTTGAAACTAGGTCCTAGGAAGCTGAGAAAATCATAGGTTTAATGTGAACCCCTGCCTTTATAAGTTCCCATGCCTTCTATGATATTATGTTGGAGTCCATACAGAGGAGATGAAGTTGTGTCATAGTAATTTTTGTTTATTCCTTTTAAATTATACTTTCTCACACTTTAGTAAGGTCTCCCATTTCCCCCCATGCAGCTATAAAAGGCTGGCTTTAGTCTGTTTAGGCTCAAGCCACGCACATGGTCTTTTATTGACAAAAACAGATGGCAATTTCCCCTACAATCCGTTTCCTTTTCCCTGGCTGGCATGTGAAACACGGAGAGCATACTGGAGGACGCGCTGTCATACCACGCCAGCCTCAGAGTGCTCCCCTCACAGGGGAGAGCCCAGGACCTGCCTGCCCATGAGGGATCTGAATTACTGGAAACTATTTCACATTTGGCTTAGAGCTATTTTGACAATCTTCAGCTGTATCCTTTATTTCTTTCTTCCTTCTTAGCATGTAAATGTCCTTTTTATAGCAGCTATTCTTACAGAATTTATAGTTCTCTTTTCTTAAAGCTTCTCATTCCCACTTCCTCATTTTTATTTAAGTCAGTCCCTTTTCATCTCCTGGGCATACCACGCTACGCAAAACGCAGACATTCAAGTGGTGAAATCTTGTGTCTTCCTGAAATTATCTTATGATGCTGGCCTCTGTTATCCCATTTTCAATCTTTAACGTGGCAATTATGTCCTTTTTGCCATGCTGCCTCTCATGCTTATGTGGAGCTCTGCAAAACGTATTATTATCTTCCGTTGTATGCTTCCTGAAAACCCTCCTTTTCTATATACACCTACCAGTGCAGAGCAATGCCTGGTTACTCCATTGATTTCCTTTTTTTTTTTTTCCCTTGGATTTATTGTTAAGTTATTTGGAGTCTGAAATCTCTGTGGGATCCGGCCTATCTTTGTGGGCTGACATTGCCTTATCAATCAGCACAAGGGCAGAAAAAGTGCAAATTTAAGCCTCTGAGGTGCTTTAATCTTGGCAGTTCCTGAGCAGGGTTCCCCTTTCTGCATCTTACGCAGCATTGCTAGTGAGGATGTGCAGCTCGCTCGGTGTGTGGGCATAAAGCCTGTAATGAGCTTTGGAGCAACAACTGGTTTGACACAGCACATGCAAGGAACAATTTATCTTTCATTCTTAGACACACCCCCCCCACACACATCATGGGCAGTTTTATTTCATTTTCTTTACCTCTGTCAGGATTTTTAGGTCACTTTTCATATGGCTATGTTCAGCGCTATTTCTTTCAGAACTATTTCCATTTACATTTTTCATTCATGTATGAAGAAAAATTTCTGAAATGGACTAACAAAGCATCTGACTCATTTAAATGCTTATAAGCCTAACATTGCATTCACATTACTAAAAAATACTGAAATGTTTTTCTTTAAATATGAATTTTAGGAAACATTTATAACCACAGGAAATTTTTGTATTCTTAAGCATTGTGAAGTTTGCACATACAATAGCATCTGAGATGCAGTCATGGGAGCAGCAAGCACGAAGCACCTCCATACTAGTAAGGTCAGGAAAAATTCAAGCCAAAGATGGTGGGAAACCCACAATTATTGCTGGATGTGCAGTTGGACTTTTAGTGCCCAAAGTAAACAGGCAGCATCATGCTTTCTGAGATCCTCTTCTAGGCTCTGCACATTTCCTGCAAAGTGAAGTACAGTTCTACAGGCTGCAACTTCTGTGGTGGTGATAAACAGAAATTCACGTTCAGGCATATTCAAAATGGAGCTGTGCCTGGCTTAACAGGCAAATTGAGAGCGTTCAGTCTGTAAAGTTTGTTCTTTATGGAAAACACAATTTAAGTCTTCAATGATATTGATACTAAAAATGTCTCAAGGTATGAACACAAATTATAGCGCTATGAAACTTTTCAATCCAGGGGTCAGTAGGTTTATTGGGAGTTTGGATGACAGTTTCTTCTTTATGAGCTCATCACTGCCTGGATAGAGCAGAGACCAGTCTTTGAAAGGCTGTCATATCTCCCCTCTCATACCTCACACCTCACATATAAACTCTTTCTAGAGGGCAGGGCACAGGGTAACTCCTGCTCTCCTCCGCTCAGGGTGCAGGACCCCATTTCCAGCACAACCCCTTCTTCTTTTCTTACCCTCCCTCTCCCCCTCACCTTCTTGGGACCTACAGGTCCACAAGTGACCCCACACATGCAGAAAGTCTACCCTGCCTTGGCACTTGCTTGAGGAGAAATAGGAGCATGGCTGATGGGGGTGAAGAAGAAGCCTGGAGCTGAGGTGGGTTTGGCTGGACCTGGCCAGTGGAGCGGAGAGGCAGGGCACTTGTGTCCCAGACACTCATCTCTGCAATAGTGTCAGCAAGCTGTAACATCATTGTCCTTTGGTACCATTGTCAGCAAGCACAGCTGTCCTGCCCCTCGTCACGCTGCTCATCATCCAAGGAAAGGAAGCTGTCTCTCTTCTGTACCGTCAGGTTGCACTTCGAAGCAGATAATTGTATTTCAAAAAGGCATTGTGTAAGATTAGAAGAAGCCGGTCTGTCTGAAAGGTTTCAGAGGGGAGGTTTTGGCACCACAGCACCTGAGACTGGGAAACGATTGTATTATCTGGTGTTTATTCCTCAGAGGTACAAATTGCATTTAGCTGCCCAGCCAACAAGAGGGCAAAAAGAGGAGGAAGGCTCACCATACCTTTCGCCAAGCAGTGGGTTCCCTTTATCTTCTTCTGGCAAGGCAAGCCAGGAAATACAATTTATGTTTGCCTGGGTGTTGATACAGACTAGTGATACAAGGCTGTGGTCTCCAGCTCATTGGTAGGATCGGAGAAGTTCTTGGGACAGGACATTTCACTCACTCTGTAGGAAATGCACATCTTGGGTGTGGGTTAGGTCGCCCCTTGAGGTGTTTCTAGCAGTACTGTTCAGAAACCCTGGCTAAGAGGACTTCGGCTCACTGTCCCTGTGGGTGGCCCCATGCCCATCGGTGGAAGAGCAGGAGCTGTCAAGTAAATTATTAGTGTAGCACAAGGTCCCCAATCCTCAGAACAAAAAGTGGGCTTCTTGCAAGCTACATCTTTGGGTGCATCATAATGCATCATAATGTAGTGAGTTGCTTCCCTTCTGATGCCTCCAAAGGAGATCCGTGGCAAATCACCCTGTTGCTTTCTCTTCCTCAAACCTCCATGGATGGCCCCACAGACCTATCACCAAGTTTGACAAGGGAATGAAGAAAATGTGGTGGTTTTATTTTTATATCTATATTTATTTACTTTTTGGTTTGAGTTACTTGGAAATCTCTTTATATAAAAATACTTTGCAATGTCATTTGTTTCCTTGGGTGGAATTTGTCTCCAGCTTCACAGAAATGCTGTACAAATGTGATACTCTCACAGTTGTACTTGAGCAGTGATCAGAGTCTTCAGAAAAGGTAACAAAATATAAACCAATAGAAGCATTCAGACCCAGTATTTCTTAATTTTATTTTTAGTAACTGATGATAGATTGTGGGTTCATTTCGATGCAGAGGAATTCTTCCAAACACAATTTTTTTCCCCTTCAATTTCATACTTCAAAACCCAAATCTGTCTATACCTACAAGTACATCTACACACAAATATATCTGTTACGCATTGACTCACTAATTCATTTATTCATTACTCATGAACCTTTACAAGTACCACAAACTTGCTGCAGTTAAACAGAGATAAGAGCAACTCAAGTTCTGGTTTTAATTCTGCTTTACGTGGCATATGTGTTTACATATGTTATCTGTAGATGAGATTTCAGAAAGGCATCCTTGGTAAAATCAGTACACATTCTAAGTTACTCTTACACTTTTTTTTTGCTAGATTTTAACCCCTGAAGCAGCAGATGTATAGGATTAGGAGAAAATGTGAAAGCTAAAGTGTTGCACTACTCAAATGACCACTGTATTTGGGTGTTTCTGAAACACAAAATCAAGCCAGCTCTGGTTTCCAAAGAAGTTATTGAAAACCTCATTGATGGCTGCACTTGCTGGTTGCACCGTGTTTTTATTCGCTCTATGAATGATGTAAGGTAGCTACATATTGTTCTCTTTCAAGCAGCTTTCACAGGGTTAGTACCTAAAATGCTTTGTTTTGTGACTAATTTTAGTGATAATTGATAAGAAGGAATATATGGAAATTGTAGGATTTTTTTTGTCTGAGAACTGCTTTGTAACCATGTCCAACAGCCCTGTGGAAGATCCACCATCCCTCTGTGTTAGTCTCCTTACCTTGTTGTTGCTGTTAATAATAATAATGATGATGTTGTTTATTAGAGTAGCAGGGCCAATGAAGTAAGGCTTTTCAAAGGTGGTAGTCAAATGCTGAGTAGTAGATAGCTCCCCCCACGCCCAAAGTTTACAGTTAGACAAGACAAACACAGGAATGGGGAAGAGATCATGGCAACATGAGCAGAAACAACCACAAAAGCATTCCCCCTTTTGGAGAATGGGAAAGGGGCAGCTTGTCAGAGAGGAGGACACCCCAGGACACACCAGGAAGAGCATTGGGGGACAGTCTGGGAGGAGGCCGGGAGAGGATGAGGTGCTCTGTGAAGCTGGCGAGAAGATCAGCCAGGACCAGAGCAAGCCTCTGACTGGCACAGAGCAAAAAAAGACTTTGGGAAAACCTCCGAAGGTGCAAGTGTCCAGCACTTCCCGGTTTGGCTCCTGTTATTCCAGTTAGCAGGCAAATGCCTTCCTCTTTCCTTGCAGTCCTTCCCCAAAGCCATATGGAAGCAGGATTAAGGTGGGTGGAAAGCACCACCTTTCTCCTTATAACCTCAAAGCTGGGGGATCTCCTCTGAACGGCTCGGGGCCTGGCATTACTGCTACCATCTGTTAACTGCTTCTCCTCTGTATTACGGCCATGGTGGTGTTCAACAGCCTCAGACAAGATGCAGATAAGGTCCACTGCTTGCAAATGCAGTCAGAGGCAGCTGGGAGAGCTTGCTCTATCATGCTGGTGGATGGGACAAAGAAAGCATCTTTACTCTCTTTTTCTGCATGGGTAACAAAGGGGTTAAATGATTTCCCTGAGCTCACACAAAATGTCAGCAGAAAAGGGAGAGCAAAGCTCACTTTTCCTCAGCCCAGCGCTACACTTCCAAGTCTAAAATCCCTGCAACTCCAGTACAGGCAAAAGGAAAGGTAAGGAAAGAGGAAAAAGGGTTAGTGAAGACAGGACGTGCTGGCTCACGACTGCTCATATGAAGTGCCTTAATCGAAGCTAAGCTTTTACACAGCAGCACTGCAAACGGCGTGGAATTCACATCAGAAATGAAAATATTGGCAGAACTGTAGCGTGGGACTATATTTTATGTTCTATTTCTAAGGTCTGTATTGTTGTATCTGAGTGCCTCATGATCATCAGTGGATTTTAGCCTCACAAAATCATAGTGAGGAAGAGAAGTTTTATCACCATCTTGGGAAGCCAGAATTTAGTCAGATGACTGATGAAATATGTTATCTTGGGGTCCCTAGGAGGAATGAGGCTGGGTTCAGCTGTAGAGCAAAAGCTTTATAAGTTTCAATCTATATTCCTAAATCCCTTGGATCACCTTTTCTAAATTAGATTTTTATGAACCTGAAGTCTACTGCACAGTTTGTGTTTATATTGCTCTCTGAGAGAGAGGCGTGTAGCTCCTGCTCTTTTGTTGGGTCTTGCTTGGGAAGTTTGTTGGGATCCTTTTCAATAGAATTACAAGGAAAGATGTGGGTCTGTGGCAGGAGTAGGGAGGCTGAGGATGGTGAAATTGAAGGAAAAATTTTGTTTCCTCAACCAACCTCAGGGCTGTTTGGCCAGATGAGCACCCTCGGGAAGCTGTTTGTGTGAGGAGCTGGAGGAATGCACATTAGGTGCTGAAGGAATGACTACTGTGAAAGGGCGATCGCAAGAAGCAGCTTCTTAAACTCTTCACTCTGGACAATGGACCCGATAGGAGGTGAACATGATTGCTCCCAGTGCCACCCCAGTCACCCCTTTCTCCTGAGCAATGCCCCGGACATCATCACGACATGCTGTCTCTGTAGCTCTAGCAATTGTCCTCAGGAGCCGGTGGGTCCCAAGGTGGATTGATGTAAAGGTTAGAATCCTGAAATCCCTTCCACAGTCCTCTCACAGCTCATTTGGAAGAAATTTCAAGCCTCTCCCATAGATTTACCTTGCCGTTCATTCCAAGAAAGCATTTTAGGATGCATTCTCTGTATTGTAATGTACTGATTGTTATATGCTCTTGAGAACTTGTTTTTTATTACTGCCTTTTCCTCTCATATTGAGTCATAGAAGAGCTATTCAGTTTGCCCCTCGCCCGTCCCCTCCCCCCACCCCTTGCCTCAAGAACAAAGCAAATCACTGCGTACGGGTCCCGCTGCTTATGAATGCAGTTTTCCTGAGGCCTTAATCAGCACGACATTTCAAGGCTTAGATCTGCAATTCCCAAGTCAGGGCTCAGAACCCCAGACGGATCCTAGGTGGTTACTAATGCGTCCATTAACCTGAAAGAAATTCACATCCCTTCTATATTCTTATACCTAGTTTACAACTGGTAGATCTGTAGGAGAGAGGATCTGCAGCTGATACTCATTTGGGCATTGCAGGCTTAGATGCTAGCAGAAATCTGTGATGATCTGGAAAAAGGACAGCCTATTGTAAGGACATTAAATAGGCCAGTTATTTGTATTTCCTTACTAATACTTTGAGCCTTGTCTGTAGGTCTGGACTTCAATCGTCAATTGCTCGACGACCATGTAGACAAGTATATATGGTGTTTGTTGCCACATTGGAAAGGGCAGCCCATCATGCTAAACGCTGCAAATTCTATCTGGCTTATCACTGCAGGATCATGTTGTGTCCTGTTAGCTGGTATCACAACAGAGGCTTTGTTTGTGTAATGCTAGCCTTAAGTATCCGACATAATGAATACTCTCTTACAGCTAGTTTACACAAGGATCGTTGCCATTTTTCACAATGAATTTTTTAAAACATATGCCTGTGTATAAACAGTTAACATAACTGAGAAGAACTTGAAACTGGAAGTTTCAAACGTTTCCCTATGATTGGAAGAGAATGTTTGTACACTAGATAATTTAATTTTCTTCTGCATAGTGCTTAAATCTTCTAGATGTTACAACTTTTTAATTTTTATTTTCACCTAGTGTATTAGTCTCTAAAGAACCTACCAAACTGTCAGTCACATTTCTCTGTTTCTCTGTTCCATAAAGCACTATCCACCATGTAATACTATTTTGATTTTTTTCCATTATCATTGGTCTGTGTGATCCCTGACAAGCGAATAAACTTGGTAGGTTCTCAGATATTTGGTTCCCTCATCAGAGGAGAAAGGCTTTGGTATTAGTATCTTTTCAGTGTCACAGAATCATGCATAGAAATGAGACCATCTAATCACAATTATCTTCTCCTCTCAGAACAGGAGCTACCTTCAAATAGCATCTATTCACAACCTTTTCTGCCATTATAACTGGTGTAGCACACTCAAGTGTAATCAGTATTGTTACCACAGAAAGGAACACATAATAATACATTTATGTCTCTACACTCAAGAATAAAAATGTACAGCGGGGAAGGCATATGAGGTCACGCCAGTGCTTGAATATACCAGCTGCAAAGCAAATGAGCTGGGAAGAGTCAGTGTCTACACTCAGAGTTTTGAGTCTCTAGTTGTGACAGCATTCAGAGAAGCTGCTTTACAGATTAGGGAATTGTTTTCAATTAGGCCGTTGTTTTCAGCACTGACTATCTAAACCCTGCTAACCTTGGGGTTAGAAAACACAGTGGTAGAATGGCAAGCCTGTATAAGCCTTGTCTGAACTTAATCTTCTACCCCTTTGTGCCCAGTGGTGCTGTAATATAGCTATGAAGAGTCCCAAGGAAGACAAGGCTAATACATCCAAGACAAACAAGAAATACAGCACACCAGTCCTTACGGATATATGGTGCATAATTCTTCAGCGGAGCTGTCGTTAGCAGATCCTACACTTGAATAGAGACGATTGCAGACTTCAGCAAGAAAAAGGAAGTTTGAAACCAGAATTTTTCCCATGAACCTCTTGGTTTGGAGTTCAGACAGAGAAACTTTCCAGTTCAGGATGAAATTTATGGTTAGAAGTAAAGTGAGAGAAAGAGTATGAGGATGGAAATTCATATTGTTTGGGATGATTCTGTGGTGCCAACCAAGACAGATATTTTTGTCAGAGTAGAACCTCACCCTCTGTAGCCTGCAGCATCATAACTTAGATACTTATCTCAGCACTGGAAGATTAGATTTCAGCATGCCAAGATATTGTGGGGAGCCTTCTTTCTCTTGGTCTTTCTTTTTGTATGTATCCTAGTCTCTAATTAATTCTATATTTATAGGTAGAAAAAGACAAATAATTGATATCTAAAAAAGTTTAACAGACAGTAAAACTTTTGTCAGTCTGAATAGCAACAATAATTTAATGTTCAGTTTTTACTGAAAATATGCATAATAATGCTTGTTAGCTGTCATTAGCGCTCTGTGAATGGTCAGCATTTGTCAAACTAAATTCAATCTGTACCAATAACCTTTTTAAAACTATCCTTTCCATTGTATAGGCCGCTCCTCAAAATGCTGTTCTTCATCTGTTTTCCTAACATTTTCTCATGAGTTTTTTATTGTTGCTGTCACTAGTTCATGTCCTTTGCTGGTACCCATGTTAGGAAGCAGGTACTATTGAGCAGGTCTGCTGAGAGAAGATGAGGTGGCCAGAGGACTGTAGTCTGGTAGGAAAAGCCTTGAGGAAACTGATAAATAACATCTTGCTTTTTCATCAGGTCTTCACAGCTAGCCTAGGGATCAAGTGGGATTTTAATATCTGATTGTACTGGCAGAAATGAAAACAGTTCCACAGAGCCCAGCCCATCATCACTGTATCTTTTAGAAGATGCATCCTAAAAGATGACAGCCAACTACCGTGTGGGATTTCTTCTTCTTTCTTCTTCCCTAAGGGGCAAGCATACTTTAGAGTGTAATAACATGCCCAAGATCTAATGAGTGAAAGGAATACTTTCTGGGTGGTGAATTTTTACCATTCTAGAAAACCACTTACCTGGACCTAAAAGCGTTTGACTAAAATTCCTAAGCATAAAATAGGAACAGCAACATCATGCAAAGTCAAATGAAAATGCTGATAACTGACTGTAGTCTTCCCTTACTTGTTCTCTCACTAAAGCTGAACTAGCAGCCACCATGGAGTTCTTTTCTTGCCAAAAAAAGTCTGTCAAAGATGAAACTTCAGATACACTGAAGAGACTGGGAGGGGATTCTGAAATATGGCTGTGGGTGGAGATGTCTGAGGGGATGTGTGACCATGCAAACAATCTTTACACGTTAAAAAAAATTGTAGTCAGAGAGATAAGTATTACCACAAACTTAGGGGGAAACAAAAAAGTGCAAGAATGCCCCTGGCAGCCAAAAAGACAGGAAATGTTAATTCATTTATGGGTCTATGTCTTTAAAAAAGAATAAAATATTGCCCTCCGAGGATGACAGCTTAGACATAAACTACAATAGGAGTTGTGATGTGATTAAAGAAGAGTGCATACCTCTGAGGATAATAAAGAATTGGTTCCCTTAAACATTGTGCAAGCTTTAAAATCAGTGTCCGTTCTGGACAGCATCCTAGGAAGCTATCCAGATATGGTAAATCAGGGAGAAGTGGCTCAAATGTCTGGGGACTTTTATTCCTAGTATAACTGTGTTCGAAAAAAAGTTACCCTAAAAGGGTTGGCGTAAATGATAGTGGCATAAAAATGTTGTAGTTAAAAGGAAAAAGGAAGTATTTACATTCCTGAGAAAGGACCAAAGACATCCCTGCTTGAAATGATGTGATATGGACCTGCAGCTTAGGGAGTTGCTATTCGGGTGTTACTGTCCACAGCACTCTGATGAGACTTACCTGCAGTACCTGCTCCAGGGACTGTTCATGGTGAGATTATTTTACAGTCCCTCTAAGGGGTTAAACCAAAATCTAAACGTCAGAAGAGGGAGCTCAGATGCAGTTGAAATGACAGTGGTGAAGATTAATATTCAACCTCTGCCCCCGACAAGTCTCCAAGGCTTGGCAGTTTCTCACTAGGAGTCTATAAAATGCTTAGGCATGATTGCTACACTTTGGGAAGAGCCAAATTCCTGAATTCTCTGAAGGGAAAATAAAAAAAGAAATTATGTTAATCATATATACTTCACTCCCATGAGAAGGTTACCGAGTTGTTTGTATATTTTATATCAATTCATATCTCTTCCTACAGTTGGCAGTAAAACCCTCACCAAAACTTTGGCAAGCAACTAAGAAAATGTTCTGCCAGACACCATTAATACAGATCAATCTGGTTTCCTTTGCATGAACCAGAAGATTTCTTTCTTGAGGCAAATCGCAAACAGTTTTTTCCTCAAAGGCTTGCTATTTCAATCCTACTGCATGCCAACAAATCTAGGATAATTCATAGATTCATGGAAGTTAAGGCCAGAAGGGATGGTTAGATCATCTACTCTGACCTGTACATTTCAGACCGGTACATTTCACCCAGTTACCCTTATACTGTGCTCATTAACTGGTGTTTGGCAAAAGCACTTCCTCAGAAAGTTATTCAGTCTCGATTTGAAGACATCAAGAAAAAGAAAATCCACCGCTCCCTTGGCAATTCCCCCCACCCCATTAATTAATTGCTCTCACAGTGATAAAAAAAAAAAAAAGTTTTTCTTTCCAGGTTGAATTTGTTTGGCTTCAGCTTTCAGCCACTGATTCTCAGTAAATGTCTCTCCGCTAGATTAAAGATCCTCTTAATATTTAGATTAAAGATCTTAGTAGTATCTCCTCATGAAGAAACTTACTGTATCTCTCAGTCTTTGATAAACTAAATAGATTGGATTTCTAAAGTTTCTCACTGAAAAACACTTTATCCATCCCTCAAACAAATATTGTGGTTATTTTCAACATCTTCTCCGATTTTAACATTGCCTATGAACTTTGAATAAACTATGGTTCTCATGAATACTTAACACAGAGGTAAAACCCATTTCCCCACTCTTATTCACAGTCCTTCTTTTGAAAAAAGGCAGGATAGCTTTATTCAGAGCACTTTCTGATACCATCACAGTGCAAACCAATGGCCATGAGGTAGGTTGGAAAGGGGAAACTGGAAATATGAC
>VZTS01002396.1:0-28347 GCA_013400795.1 Pluvianellus socialis | reverse complement strand
GGGAGCCCGCGGTGGGGCAGCCGGGCTCCGTCTCGCCCTGGGCATCCATCACCCGCGCCATTGCCAGCTGGCTTCCAGAGCCCGGCTCCGGCGCTGCCAGCGACAACGTGCCCAGCTCAGCGCGCTGCTGGAAGCGGCGGGGGCGAGCGAGGCTGAGCGGAGCTGGCAGGAAGGGATGGAGAAATCCTGCCCTGGCGAGGAGACGGAGCCGACCGCGTCCTCGAGTCCCGGCGAGATCGCCGCTCTCTCTGCGCCAACGTTCCCGGGGCAGGGCAGCGGCTGCCACGGCCCCGGCACCCGGCATCAGCCCTGCCACCCGAGGATGGCAGCAGCTGCCAGCCCTTTCCCGCAGCCCCCTGCCGGCATCGCCGCCGGAGCCGAGGTCCCCCGCCAAGAGCAGCCACATCCCGCCTGCCGTCAGGCTCCGTAGCGAAGGCAGCAGCCACGGCATCCCTTCTCGTTAGCTCTCCCCGGCCCCGCGCGGCCGGCTAACTAGACCGGAGCTGACAGAGGAGGATTACCCGCTCCCAGGAAGCCGGCGTGATTGTGTTTACTCCAAAACCTGGGCCGATTTAGTTGTCGGTGCGCATCATTAATCTTCTTCTACAATCCCTTCCCCATCTGCTCCCACTTTTTAATGAACTGCCACTTGCCACACTCAATAAAATCAGTGCTTCGCAAGGATCGCGGCAAGAGGGGGAAGCGAGAGGCAACGCAGGGAGGGAGGGGACGGCGATAAAGACACGCACTTTGCTTTGGGAAGGTGCTGTCTCATCTACATGGGCAAATGAATCGCAACATCCCTCCCCGAGACGCTTTTGGCTGTCTTGCCCCCGAGCAAGTTACTAATAACCACATCAGACCGTGCTGAATGCGAGCCTTACAATGCAAAATGTCAGCCCAAGTTTGATCCCAGCTACGCTGTTTTACACAATTATTTTCAGCACATGAATACTGCAGGCGGCACCGAGATCGTAGTTTTCCAGCTTGCTGGCAGCTCTGGGGATTCATCCGATATCAGGCTATTACCTTCTGATTACTTTCCTTGGCAGCCAACCCGTTTGGAGCTGGCAAATAAACAATAGGGAAGAGTGTGATTGGGAGCTTAGCTTTCAAATTACACTTTTCAATCATTTGTCACACCAAAGGTATAATGAGTGTTTAATACAAAACTCAAAAGACTGTGGGGCTGGGGGGTGGCGCTGTACTTAGGTGGAGGATGCGGAGTTTGGGTGGAGCTCGGGAACTTCGCCTCCATTTCTCTGGCTTTCCGTTTAGAATCGTGGCCAGCCCAACGGGACGGGATCTGCTGGAAAAGCCCCGTGCCCATGAACCGCGCTGGGACGGCTGACAGGGGAAGAGCCAGAAACCCACCGGGCATCACCCGGGCAGGGGCAGGACATGGTGGGTGCCGTCCCACGCCTACGGGGACATCCCCGTCCCTGGCGATGGGAGGGCTGGTGTGGGATGCGGCGCCACCCGCCCGCACTAATCCTCCAGCATTTGCTGCCTTAACATGCGTCGTGATCAGACTCTCTCATGTTAATGTGGATCTAATGTAGAAATCCATACGAGCTCCAGAGTCATTTGGTATTAATTAAACGCTGCCGTTTTATTACTCGGATTGCTTTGGGTCGCTTGCTCTCTGCAATTAGCAGGCGAGACCTGCTCCCCAGCTGCCCTGCCCAGAGCCTGCCAGCCGGGCGCCCGGAGAGACCGACGGGCATGAGTGGCCCCCCCAGCCCTGCCCTTTCACGGTGGCCGCCTCCCGCCCCGAACAAAGTTTCCTGCCGCAGTCCCGGAGGAGCGGATGCTTTCGGAGGCAGAAGGACGCTGCCTCGGTCCCGGCATCCTCCCCCAAGGTGCCGCAGTCCTGTCTTGTTATTGAAGCTCGCAGTCCCTCTGCCCACATGTCAGACGAGAGAGAAGAATAGAAATCGCTCCTTAAAGTTCACAACCCGTCACTCCAGCTTTCAGAAATACAAGCAAAAATGGCAAAGCAGTAGGGGGAAAATCCATTTCTTTCGAGATGATCTTTCCCTGGAACATGTCCTGTTGATTTGCAGTCAGGGAAAGGCAAGTGTTTGTCTGAGATAGGGGAATCAGATCTGTCTAAACTCTCCTCTCCTCCAAACTCCCCCCCTTCACAACAGCTTTTAAAAAAGAAAAGCCTTGAGAGAGAACTCGCTCCTGTTGGAAGCCCTTTCCTTCGTGCGTGTGCCCGCGGAGGGCCAGGCCTCCTGCCCTTCTCCCGCGCCAGCGGCACCAGAGGGATGGAGCTGGCGTTGCCCCTGGGAGCAGAGCTGGGACCAGCCTCTTCCTGGCTGGGGGAATTTGGGCTGGATGCTGTGATCCCCAAAGCCACTTGGAGCATGCTCGGGACCGCAGCGACCTGCCGCCTTTATTTAGCTTTTATTTCTAAAGGGATAAAAGGACTTTGCGGGGACGCGTCTGGCTCCCGCAGCTCCCAGGGGACCAAGGCAGCGGCGAGCCGTGCAGCCAACGCATCCCTGCGCTCAGCGCTTCCGCAGCGCCTTCCAGCACCCTCCCTGCAGGGAGAGGGGCCAGAGCCCCCCCAGCCCTGGGACCCACTCCTTGGCCAGGCAGGAGACGGGACGGTGGGCCAGCAGTTAGCCCGAGGGCTTCTTATTAGAGACAATTAATAACCACAGTGACCCGTGAGCCGGCCACCGCGGCTGGCAAGCGGCTGGGGACACGGGGCCCTGCGCCGGTGCAGCACTGCCATCTCCCGTCCACGCCGCCGCGGGGACAGCCCGGGGCTCGCCCACCCGTGGCAGCCCCACGCAGCCCCCGCGGTGCCAGGGGGTCCCCCCTGGGGCTTCGCATCCCTGCACCCGGCTGTGCTGCTCCCGCATTTATCCTGCCCCTCGCCGCTGTCCCCGCCACGGGAGCATCCCCCTGTCCGGTTCCCACATGGGACCCCTCTGGCATGGGGGGCTCTGGCACCCCCCCGGATTTGCGTGGCTGCCACTTCTCCCGCGGGAAGCCGCCGCTCTCAGCTGGCACGGAAAGGGGGAATCGCAACGCAGCTCTCAATAAGCAAAATAAACCAGAGAAGAATAAACTCTTCATCAAAAGGAAAGGGGGGAAAAAAATGCAGAGCGTGACCTATAAACATCTGCTCCTGTTCCCCTCCAGCTATTGCAGAGAGAGAAGCCAAAGTTATTTCAGGCTGCTCGTACATCTGGGAAAGGTTTTCGGGTTTGTTTTGCTTATTTCCCCACCACACCACCACTTTCCAGGCTGTAGCAACCGAAAGACCCCGCAGAAAGGAGCCCCCCGCTGACCCCCATTCCAGCAGCCGTGGGCCAGGCAGGCTGCCAGGGGGGCTGCACTGCCCCCAACCCAGCCGCCAGGACCGCCAGCAACTAAATAGCACATACTGCGTGTTCACACGTGCTCCCCTGCTGCCCCTCATTTCTCACCAGGATGAGCAGCACCTCCCTTCGCTTCCCCAAGGCAGCCCTGCAGGAGAGCCCCGCTCCCGGTGGGAATCCATGCCACCTCAGGGTGGGGGGCAGCCTGGGGTCCCCCCGAGAACTGCCAGCCCGGCTGGGATGCTCCAGGGTGGTCCTGGGTGCTCAGCCATGGGTTACGAGGGTCCTCGTTGGGAGAGAGGTGGATGCAAACCCTGCCTTCCCTTTAGCCAGGTGCAAGGGATGCTCTCCGAAGGCAGGACGCAGTGGACAGCCCTCCGCCCGAAAGGCACGGGAAAACTGGGAAAGGCAGCGAAGAAGAAAACCCAAACGGTGCACAGTGCTGGGAAATCCTGAGGGGAGCTCAGGAGAGGAGAGGGAGGCAGTTTGTGTAACCTTGGAGACGGAGACAAGGAGCCTGAAGCGGAGGGAGCGCAGTGCCCGGCGCAGCGGGAACAGGCAGCAGCACAGAGGGCTCGGCGAGGGGGCTGTGAGCCCCTTCCCAAAGCCACCCCTCGACAAGGCAGAGCCGGCCAGAGGGCCCAGGAGCGCAGCCCACGGAGGGGCCGGAGGAGCACGAAGCGGTTGTGCGGAGAAGCCATTGAGTGGAGAGGGAGAGGGAGGGTTAGGCAGATGAGATAGCGGAAGAAGAAAGAAGTGACGTGGGAGAATAAAGGGAGCGAAGCGGAGAAGAGACGTTGATGCAGGAGAAAGGAAAAAAGATCAGATATGAAATACGAGAGAGCAAGGACAAAAGCTGTAAAGAGGCTGCACCGGCGCTCCAGCCACCACGACACAGCCAGAATTGTCTGTCTTGTGAAGCGCTATATCTGGTTTGATAAATCCTACCATCATCGCGCACCATTTCTCCAGAGCAAGCCATGTCTGCAGTACCCTCAGAACTGGGGCTGACTTTTTCTTTTCTTGCTTTCCACCCAGCCCGTCCCGCTCACCCTTTGTTCTTTCCGTTTTGCACAAACCTGCAGGCTCCGCGCTGCCTGGCCACAAGCTCAGCGAGTTTCGCAGAGAGCTCCCCAGGGCACCCAGCCACGGCGCAGCAGGGCACGGCCAGCACCGGAGCCAGTCGGGGGACAGAGGGGGCTAGAAAATAGCAGATACCTGGTCAGATACATCCATCCGGGAGGTCCGTGTTCCTCTGGACTCACTTTGGGCAGAGATACCTAAAAGATACACTTAAAACCCCAACCCAGTGAGATGTGGAAGCCCTTGGGTGCACCGAGGCACCGCTATTTCTACCTTCACAAGCAGCAGCTGCGAGGCAGAGCAGGGAGAAAAACCTGCCCGTGCTGTGTGTGGGCAGGTGACAGTGCACCTGGAGCTCGTTCCCAGCATTGTCACCTCCCGCCTGGCATCCAGGAGCAGGTCTGGGGACAGCCACATGTCCCCTCCTCAGCTCCAGAGGGAGCGGGACCCCAGGGAGCCCAGCCGCTTCCCCCCAGCCCAACCACGCCACACTCTGCAAGGGGCAGCTGGGTTAATGCAGGGCATCAAACAGCCCACAATTAGCTCTTGATCTTAATTACACACATTACTGATGAGCTCATCAACTTAATCTAATTAGTCTGCAGAGCTCAATCGCCTGTCCCTTTTTCTTAAATAATGCGCTCTGTAAGCCTATTATCCCTTTGGATGAAACCTGTTCGCTTACACGATCCGTCAACCGGGCGCAGCACCGGCCGCCCGGCACGGCCAGCCCCGCCACGTGCGCCCGCGGCACCCGCACCCGCCACCGCCACCCCCAGTGTCCCTCTTGTCCCCAGGGATGGGGGACGGCGCTTTCATGAGGGGCTGCAGCGAGAGCCTGCCGGGCTCGGGGGGCCGGGCACCCCCTGGCTCAGCGCTTCCAGGAACCCGCCCTCGCCCTCTCTCTGAGCAGGAATCAATGAAATCCCCTAAAAGCTCATAACTCGGAGGTAATTATAAGAAGCATCAATTACCCGGCGATGTGGGTTTCATGAATTCAATTAATTTGCATAGTGATCGATTCAGGCGGGTCCTCTCCGGGTCCCTGGAGGAAGTTAGGACATTGTTCTGCACGCTATTGATTTTACAATGTAAAACCAAAGCGCGCTCTCCTCTTATTCAGAGCTGCTCATTCAGCCATATTAACTTTCAGATCATTTATTTTTGTATGTCTTTCAACTCTGTTTGTTGCTATCACACAAATGCAGAGTATTACATTGTAGAGAATAATTGAATCAATACAGTCATGGTACTCTGGGTCTCCCAGGCTCGCAGGAGCGCGAGCTGGCAGGAGCCCGCGCGCAGCCGGAGAGGGGTTTTTTTTTTAACCTTTCCAGTTATTAAAACGCTCGTCTGGCGACATATTAACTTTCTGCACCGCGTGGCTGTTATTGTTTCGCCTGCGCCGGAGCGGGAGACGCCGGCGCGGCGATGAACGCGCGGAGAGGCTGGTCGGCTCGTTCCGAGCATCCCCGCGTCCTTGGCGGCGACGCTGCTGCCCGCTGGGGGGGCTCCACCTCTGCGGGGGGACACAGGCACCCCCCGCACCCCACCAGCCCTCCTTCCCCTTGCCACCCCTCTGGGCTGCCGGCGGCCGCACGCAAATAAGGGAGCGGAGCGAGGAAGAAGCCCCTTCGAATGAAAAGCCGCCCCGTAAAGGAAGAATCCTCCTTCAGATTGAAATGGCTCTGAAAAGAGAGGGTTTTTAATTCTGCTTTCCCTCCCACTGGGATATTAGACAGCTAAATAGCAGCGTGCCTGTTTCCTTCAGATAACCGGTTCCCAATGAGCACCCTAATTGTCCCCGGCCCCTCTCCGCCACCGCACAGAGCAGGTCATTTACTGCCCGGCACACGCAGCTAAACACAAATCTATTTTCCAAGGGAAATTTCTATTCTTATCTGGGCTCTGCAAGAGGGTTGCAAGCAGCCCCTGTTAATTGAAGCTTTGATGTTTGTTGGAGGAGGCCTCTAATCAGCTCCGCAAAGGGCTGCGAGGCGGCATCGCGCCTGCACCCACCCGCGCCAGGCTCCGCGGCCGCGCCGGGCTGGCTGCGCCGGGAAGGGCGTCCGGGTAAAGAACGGAAGCCACGCAGGAACACCGCCGTGGCGACCAAGGGCGGCGAGCCCGGGTGCCCCGGGACACCCTGCCCTGGGTGCTGGGCTGGTGGCCGGGGCACACGCCGACCTGCAGCATCCAGCGCCCGCCCGTGGGTGCCTCCCAGCAATACAGCGCCTTTTTAAGCGCTTTGGCTCGTCTTCTGCAATATCCTCCAGCAAATCAAGCATCCCCTTCTTGGGATGTTTTCAATCTGTTTTATGTTGATTTTAATTAAAGAATTTGAAACTGAACAAACAGTTCGTAGCAGGTGGCCATACAAGTGTGAAATAAGCAAACTGTTTTATCTGCCACAAACTCCACCAGTAAATTCCTTCAAATTAATCCCAGCCCCCGAAAGGCTGCTGACTCCGACTGAAACACTGTGCAGTTTGGGCTCTGCCATTCTCCAAATATTTGCCTTCATCCCGGCGCCTGGAGCAGGTGCGGCTGGCAGCAGGGATGTACGGCGGCTCCGGCTCCGGCGCTGGCACCGGCGGGGCTGACTGTCCGCCTGCCTTCGCTCACACCGCCTCCCACCCCTCGAGGGCAGGATGGTGGACTTCCTGCTGGGATAAACTGCACCCTGAATTTGGGAGCAGCTCCCGGAGCCCGGCTGCACCCCATAATGCTGCCAGAATCAAGCCTTGCCAAAGAGGAACCCATCCTCATCCTCATCCTCCTCCTCGTCCTCCTCCAGGGCAGCGCATCCTGCCCGAGCCTACCTGCTGCCGCCTGCTCCGCTCCGGGACAATTCCCTGGAGGAAGAGCTCCTGCCGTAACCTTGACGGTGCAGAAGCAGCGAAGGGCCTTTAGCCAGGTAACGGGCCCTGCATATTGATGGCCCCCCGGGGAAGGCAGAAGCGGAGCACAGATGCCCACAAGCTTTTCTTCTCGCAAGGCTGCGCCGCAGATCGCTACGGGAGAGAAAAGCCCAGAAGGGAGAAGAAAGGCGTGCGCGCGCTCCTCTTCATCTCGCGCTCCTGCCCTCTGCCAGAAATCTTATCCGCGACTTCGGGAGATCACGTTTTCCCGTCTGGGAATGCCACCTCCCTCGCCAGCTGAAGGCAGAGAGGAGCCACCGGCTGGGGCGGTGTCTTGGGTCCCGTCCCCTCGCCCCGGGGCACCTGGGGAGCAGGGGGACCTGGCACCTCCACACCACCCTCACAGGCTCCCAAGTGCTCGGGACCCCTCGCACCGCGGCACGCCGGTGCCTGCGAGCACCATCACCGGCTGGCACGCGGCCCCGCTGCCGAAAGCAGCCCGTGGCATCTCCCTCCTCGCGCCTGCCTCGCCCGCTCCTCCCTGCCACTCCAAGCGCTGCCGGCTCCGGGGTTTTGGAAGCATTCCCTTTCGCTCCCTGTCTCCTACCCCAGCTTTCTGTCCCACTGCCATTGCGAGGGGGGAGGCCACGCCAGCGGTGGCTCTGCTGGCAGGACGCTGGGCATCGTTCCCAGGGCCCGGCAGAGGGACCGCGCTCCTGCCCGCCATCCCCACGCTGGTTTCCATGGCAGTGGCAAGCGCTGCTGCCTGCTGCTGCCGCGCACCCGGGCAGCACGAGGCCCCCTGCGCCTTCCCAGGGAGGTTTTGGGGTGCACGCCGTCTCCCCGGCTCTGCCGCCCCGCCGGCATCAGCGAGGGGGAGCGGGCAGAGGCGGGGAGAGCCCGCCCGGGTGCCACGGGATGCGGGCGGCTCTCACCCCATCCCGGCCACGGAGCTGCCGAGCAGGAGGCTCCCGGCTCCCCTCCCGGCTCCTTTCAGCAGGAGAGACAATTGTCCGTCAGCTCCTTTTCTCCCCACGATGTTCAGAGCATGTTTAACATCCGATCTCTCCTGTTCGCCCTCCCCGGTGACCCAGAGCTGGGAAATCAGAGCAGCGCTCCTGGTCAGCCCGCGCTCTCGGGAGCCTGCGCACGCCCGCGCCAGCCGAGCTACCCGGATAATTACAAGATGTTCCGCTTTCCTGGGATTACCGGCGGTGTTTCTTCTCTTCCCCTCAATAAATATGGATGCACAGCTGCTTGCTGCTGGAAAGAATCAACAAAAATAAGAAGGGGCAGGCTGCGAGCCCTGCGTGCTTCCCTCCCCGTCTGCAGTCCCAGCGCTGCCTCTGGCCCGGATTCAGGCAGGTTGGAGGCAGGGGGGCCAGATCAGGATTTTTCCTCCCCAAATGACAGGCTCAGGTGTCTGCGAGAACAAAACAACGCTAACAAACGCATCGGGAAGGATTCGGTGTTTAATAGAAAATTAGGCAGCAATCCCTCTCCTGCAGCCTGGCCCCGAAGTCTGGAAGGAGGCGTCGAGACTAAACAGCTTCAACACCTTCCCTGAAGGCATCGCCGGAGTTCCTCATCCCAACAGTTCCTCCCGGCCTTTAAAGGCAATGATATGCTCTACTCCATATATTAATCTCCTAATCACTAAATTAATTTCCATCTCAGTTACAGCACATTCAGAGTCTATTAGTAAATCACGTCCTAGCTGCTTAGCAACTTTTGTTATGAGATTCCTATTAGATCGTCTTTCAAACCGACGGAGATGGAACAGCTATTATCTTAATAAGTTAAACATTAAAGGCGCTACGGCAGACAGGGGGAGCGTTCCTGCTGCTCGCAGCCCTGCACGGCCGCGGCGTGGCAGGGACCCCCACACCCCCCGCCTGCAGGGGAGCCCACCCTGCGCCCCGAGCACCCCCGGGGCGGGCGCCGTGCTGCAGCGCACGTCTCTCCCTGCTCCCGCAGCCCAGGCACAGCCCGTCCCCCACTGGGCTTCATTTCAGAGTCCGGGGCTGTCGCTACGGGGAGAAAAAAAGCAGAGAAGTGTTTGCTCGCTCATCTGTGCACCGATTTTCATCCAGCCCTGCGGCGCATCCCCCGGGCACGGGGCCGGATGCGGGCGGGGGGCAGAGGGGCGCCCAGCGGCACCCGTGCCCCGCTGCCAAGGAGCCCAGGACCAGCGCAGGGAGGGAGCCCGCCTGGGAGCGCCCGGGAAGCGCAGGCATGGCCAGGGACCATCCGTGCCCACCCAGCCGGGGCAGAAGGCTGCGCTGGCAACCGCTCGCTGCAGGTTGCCTCCGCCACCCGGCCCTCTTCCCCCCTCGCCGCGCCGCACGCCGGCTCCTCCGGCTCATTGGCGTGAAATTTAATTTGCAGCAATCAGCTGGAGGTGAGGCAGGCGCCAAATTAGCTCAACGGTGGTGTTCTCGCCTCCTCCCAGACCCCCCTCCAACTGGCCGGCAGCGGAGGCAGGCGGCCCCCCTGTCCGGCCCCCCGGCCCCGTCGCACCCTGGCCGGGGCCGTGCCGGGATGCGGGAGCGGCGTGAAGCCGCCGCGCTCCTCCTGTCTGCTTACATGAGCGGCGCAAAGGGTGAGTTATGGCGTGGCTGGATGCACACATATTCTGATAAGGAAGAATAATAACTTGTCAAAGATATATATGATATGTGTTTTCTTTCCAGACAGAATATATATTGGGATAATTCATCAACTCGCCTGGCACTGGCCAGAAGAGAGAGAGAAGACAAAAAGAATCGCAATAAAAAGAAGCCAACGTGGAAAGATCCCTTGGCATTGAGTGCCGCCTCCCTGCCAGATCCTCCTCTCCGAGCCATGCCTGGGACCTGCTCCGCTGCATTTAGGCTGCAGCCGGCGCAGGGTGGGCGCTCCCTTCGCCCAGCACCGGAGCCTGTGGCCGGCTGCGAGCGGAGCCCCAGGAAGGGGAAATTCGCGGGATCGCGGCCGTGCAGCGCGGCGTTGGCGCAGCGGCAGGGCGCCGAGCGGGCAGAGGCTTTAGCAGCAAGCTGCCATGTTTATCCAAAGAGGCTGCCCGAGATAACAGCGGCTTTACCGTACCGAGCCTTAAATCCAGCTGAAACGCTGCGGCGGAGCGGAGCGGCGTTCCCTCTGGTGAGAGAGGGAAAGAGAGCTCCTGCCCAGCCGCCGGCCCCCACTGCGATGCCCACCCCGGCCCCTGCAAAGCAAACCAGCTCGGGTGGGCTGCTGCTTCGGCAAACACGGCAGCGAGGACAGGGCTCCATCAGCAATTCCCTGCTCCCCACAGCAGGCACCTGCCTGCCATTTGCAGATGGCGCAGCCACCACGCGCTTGCCACAGATGCACGCGCGCCCACGGAAACGGCCGGATTTCCCTCCCGTGAGCTGAGGGATTAGAAATAAAGCTTCTCGCCAATTAATTAGCAATTACTTTGTTTGAAAGATAAACACGCCGGTAAATAAAAGTCATTGCCAGGCAGAGCGGCACCGAGCAGGCGCGGAGGAAAGCGGAGGCTGTGTCCCCGGTGGGGGGAGAAGGGTTGTCACCCACCGGGTGCTCAAGCACGTCCCCAACCCGCGGTGTCCCCTCCCTCAGCGCCTCTTTGCCAACGGAGGGTCCCCGGTTGCACCAGGACCCCTGTTAGGGTGGCAGCGAGCTGGCGTGCACGGCTGCTGCCGCTCCGTGGGGACAGCACGCCAGGACCACTGTGGTGTGCCGGAGGCAGCCGTGCCCCCGGCCACGCCGTTGCCGCAGAGAGGAATGAAGCATGAGAAAGGGAAAGAACCGCTTGTTTGGGCCAGAGAGAAAATATAAACACCCCGGGGCGGCGACACCCTGCTGCCCAGCCCTGCTCCGAGCCCGCAGCCAGCGGGCACAGCGGAGCTCCAAGGAGGAGTGCGGCGCAAGCCGCCGAGACACGGGCGGCTGGAAAACTGGCACATCCCGATCCGGCAAACCTGCGGACTGCAGGAAGCTACAGAAGGGGTTTGTAAAGTGATTTGTCAACTGACAAGCAAAAATATATTACCAATTTAGGACTGTGATTTGCCTGCAACTTTTTAATCCTTGAGATGTTGTTGAATAGATTAAAGTGTCGGCTTTGATCCATGCATTTGGATGGAAACATAAATATTGCCAGCACTTATCCTCCCGGTGCCGCCGGTGCTCGGCCATGCCACGCCACGCAGAGCCAGCGCGGTTCCGCAGGGGCCTTCTGCCACCCCTCTCCTCCGGCAGCCCCTCTCGCGCTGCTCCCTGTCCCCGGGTTGACCACCACGGGCATGGCTGTGCTTGCGCGGGAGGAGGCGGCCGCCGCTGCGGAGCAGGAGAAGGAGCCGGATTTGGGCGGTAATCCTGCCTATCCTCCCTCCACGCTCGGCTGGTCACGTCAGGCTCCGCTGCTGCCAGGCGGCGCGAGCGGGCTCCACACCTCTCCGTCCGGCTGCCGGAGCAAATCCGGCTCCCACTGAGCTGGCGAGGGGGGGCTACGAGCTGGCAGGGCAGGGGCTTCCCTCGGCTCCGCGCTCTGGGGCTCCCGGGGAACCTGCCACCCACCCGCTTTGTCTCCTCCACCCCGCAGCACGAGCACCCGCTGAGCGTCACCAACCCAGCCCCAGGAAAAGCCCCGGGAAGGGGCTGGCTGCGATGGGGAAGGTCAGCCCTGCCATAAGACCACCCAGCCGGGAGCTGCTCCTGCTTCCTGCTCCTGCATCCCGCTAAGCGGCGCTTCCAAAACCTGCCTGCTTCCTCCGGGAGTTCCCGTCCCTCCACTCTCCCCACCGCCTGCTCCGCAGCAGCCCAAGGACAGCGGGGCGGCTGGTGGGCACCAGCCCTGGGTGATTTCTCCACTTCCAGGTCCCTTCTCCACATCTTCACTTTTTCACTGGGAAAAGAGCTCACTCTGGCTGCAGCCATCATGCTAGAAATGCCCTAAGCAAGTGCCGAGCCCTAGTTCTCGTTGTTGCAAGCCCCCGGAGCGGGCAGGGGCGAGTGGAGGGTCCTGGCCACCACCACGGCAAGTGGTGGCCAAGGCAGAGAAGGGCCATGGCAAACCGGCTGCAGCAGCGGGCACCCAGCGCTCAGACAGCACCCCCCGACACGTCAGGCCAGCAGGGCGAGACGCGGAATTACGCTGACCTTTTGTTTAGGGGAAATTCAGACAGACCTGCCAATGCTCTAATTCTGGTCTAAAAGCGCAGGGCTCAGCTGGAAGCGGGGGGGAAAGCTTTGTCCACACCACTCAGGTGGAGATTCCATCAGCAAACGGATGCAGCTGGGATGCGGGATGCACATCCCGGGGGCACGATGTGCCACAGGGACCATCCCCACGCGCGGTGGCAGCACCACGTGGGACGCGGCCCCGCTGCGGTAGCGTGAGCCAGGCACCTGCTCCTGAAACAATAAGCAGAGATCAATGTTCTGGGTAATTTTATGATGCAGAAATATGCAGCATAATTCAATTTTCAGGGAGGGAAACAAATGAATCTCTGCTTGCTCCCCTCTCATTTTTCCCCTCCTTCCCGCCCTCATTTGATACCGCTCCATGTGGCAACATCAAACGATCTTTGAATATTTTAGCTCCTGTGAAATATTTATATTATAACGCAAGGAAGGAAATTGGTCTCTTCCAAGCCATGTAAACATATGCCTCCTAACAGCTGGATCCCTGGCAGCGCTGGCTGTCGCACTCCCAGGTATCTCAAACACTTGGCGGCTGAGCGTCACTGGGAAGGGAAGGGAAGGGCAGGGAAAGGGAGGGGAGGACCAGCGGCTCCGGCGCTGTGTGACACAGATGCTCCAGCCCTGCGCCGCCCCGGTGCCTGCGCCCGGCAGCATTGGCAGGGCATCCCTGCCGGAACCGCTGCCGATGGAGCGCGCACACCCCGGCGACGGCGGCTGCTCCTGCCCCGCTCCCCCCTGCTCCGCAGAAGGGTGGGCAAAGCGGGTGCGCCGAAGCCACCCCCCGGGAGAGCGCGAGGGCCTGCCCTCCGCCCGGGCAAGGCAGCGCTGCCTCCCGCCGACTGGAGATTAATTGAGGACTGCCATTAAAATGTCACCGAGAAAATTATTAAGTTAAGGTAAACCACTTCCACGCGTCAAAAGCAAAGGCAATCAGTCCCAAGCATGTCCCCCTAGGAAATTATGTGGAGTAATTAATCAAAAAGCTAATGAGAAATGTGTTTTCTTTCCCAGCCTAACACCACATCATATTCTTATTAGCCAAGGTTATTACAATAGTAATCATGCATGCTCCGAGTTCAAATTGGGTTTTTTTGCTCCACTGCCACCAATTTAGAAAGCCATTAATGGAAAAGATAAACCCCGATACACAAACCAGCCCTTTGTGTTTATTCACCTGGCATGCGATAATCGCCGCACGCGACCTGCACCCCGCCAACATATGTTCGCTGTCACCCAATTACGGGCCGCTGCGATGGGCACCGCTGTGATGGGCACCGCCGCGATGGGCACCGCCGCGATGGGCACCGCTGCGATGGGCACCGCCGCGATGGGCACCGCCGGCCACTAGACCCACAGGAATTGCTCCTCCGGCGGCACAAACCAGGGAGCCACCAGGCGCTCGCCCCTTTGGCAAATCCACCCTGTTTGTTCGGACGCCTGGAAGCGGGATGGGAGTTGTTCTGCAAATCCGGCGGCGAGTGGGTAATTTGTTCGGTCCGATGGGTTCCCCCTCCACCCCCCCACCCCAGAGAGCCGCCATCTGCCAATCTTCCCAGCCCTAAAGTGCACAGTCAGCACCCGACGAAGGGAAAACATCTCTGTTTGATATTCAGCATTAAATAATTCAGCCCCCTACAGAGAGACCGGGGAGAAGAATGAGTCTGACAAAAAATATAAAGATTCCCTTTGCCGTGTTAAAACTGCATTGACCTGATTAGCTCGCTGGAGGGATGCTGAGCCACGGCGGAGCAGCGCAGGGAAACCCGGCCTCGCAGCGACAGCACCGCAGCGGGGACCGCGCTGGGACAAATAAAGCTCTCCGCGTGCCGGAGCGCCTTCTCGTCTTGTCTTGCCTTTTCTTGCAAAATCTCTCCCTCTTGCTTGCGCATGTGCGGTGCGCGGGAGGTCTTGCTGCAAAAGGCCCTTGCCTTGCCCGGGAGCCACCTCGCACCTTCCCCTCGCAGCTCTGCTGGCTGCTGCCCCGCGGGCTTTGTCTGCAAGAGCCGAGGGGCCGGAGCCCCGCTTCTTCCCTCCCGCGTCCCCCGCGGGACCGCGACGCCGCTGCCGGCAGACGCTCTGCCCCAAGCAGCCCCGCTGTGAGCTGCCTGGTGCAGCTCGCCCCTCCGCCTCCCCGCCACGCCACTTAGAAAGCCGGCACGCTCTCTCCAGGATGTTTGGCAGCTCCAGCTTTGATGTGGGGATTAATGAGAACTGACACCGCTGGAGCAAAGCCTTCAGAAGCCCAAAGGCAGGGCCTGGGGCGAGACTGGAGGGGACGACACTCTCTGCGTCGCTCCCTTTGATTGCTCCGTGCTCAGCTTCGCCTCCCGGCAGCGGGGCAAGACGGCGGCTTTGCCAGATGGCAGCGGAGAAAGTCAGGCTGCTCGAGGCCGGCTGGCTGCGGTGGGTGCCGTGGCCTCGCCGAGAGCCCTGGCCGGTCCCGTGGGGCACCACCACCGGGACTGGCTGTGCAAAGGCACCCTGGCACGTCAGCCCACGCCAACAGCAACATCCGAGCGAGAGGCAGGACGCGGGGCGCTGCGGGAGCCCAGGCTGGGGCCAGGCAACGACGCTTCCACGCCGGCAGCTGCCTCCCTCCTCCTCGCTGCCCAACCGTGGTGCCGGTGAAGGTCACGGATGCTCACCTGCAGCAGCACCGGCTGACAAAGGGATGCGGCGTCCCCGTGTCCTCTGCCGGGATGGGCTCCTCTCCGGGCTGGGGTCCTCATGGCGTGGCACTTGCGCGGGGCTGGGCTCAGCCAACATCCCGACACAGCTCACTCGCTCTGCGCAGCGCTGGCATCTCTGTTCGTGGCAGGAGCTGGGCACGCAGCGCAGCCGAGCGCACCTGGAGAGACAACAACTACATCGCCATCAAAACGCCCCAGAGAGGGGCCAATGCAACACATCACGCTCCCTCCAAATCCGCCAACCGAGTGACCCCCGGGCACACCGCTGCCCGCAGCGCGACAGGGCGCAGCCAGGAGCGCGAGCTCCGCTCTGTTTACGCTCAGCGGGACAAGGCGGGCTGCAGCGGGGGCACCAGCCCGGAGCCTGCTGTGCCCCCCCATGGCGGGGGTCCCTTCTGCCAGCGCCCCCCGGGGGGCTCTCCGCAGCCCCCAGCCCATGTCCTCACGAGAAAGGGGTCCCTGGGGTGGGGACTGCAGCAGGGTGGCAGCCCTGTGCCCACCCCCGAAGCGCTGGCACCACAGGAGCGGTGGGTGGGCACAGCCCCCGGGTGCCCGCCGGGGCCCCTCTCTGCATTAAGCCCTTTAAGAAGAAATCTATCAGCCCGTAATGACATGCAGGCCAGAACACTACTGTTTTATTACGGCTGTAAAGCACTCCACATTATAATCTGCAGTTTCTGCTGGAGGGTGTTTACCGCCGGAGCAACACCTGACTTAGGGCACCGCACCAGCCTGGCCCCGGGGGAAGCAGGCGGAGGGTCCCGCCACACGCTGCTCTCCGTCACCGCTGCCGGCATCCCTCGGAGCGGCCGAGGCCATGGGGGACACGGCCATGGGCTTCACACCAGCCTGGGATTGCAGCCCGGGAGCCAAGGCGGGGGTCCCGGAGCACGCGGCCGCAGGCACAAGCAGGCAGGCAGCGGGACGGAGGGGAAGCGGAGCCTGGCAGGAGCTGGAGCGGCTCTCGCTCCCCGCAGGCGACACTCCAAGGTCAGCCTTGCTCCTTGCAGCCCTGTGGTCCCCAATCCCAAAGCCACAGCCCTGCATCCGAGGGGACCAGGAGAGTCCTTGTCGCCGTCCTCACCTTCCCCGCTTGAACGGGAGCCCAGGCTGGAGGGCTGCGGCGTGGGACCGGCTTGGCTGATGAAGTTATAATTCCTGAAGTTCCTCCAAAATGAATATGGATGCACATCTGCCTCCACTTAGGTGTAACAAATTGTTAAGAGGTTGTGTTAAATTATCCCAAAACTGTGTCCGCTGCTGGGCGTGGACCGGCTGCAGGCCGGAGCTGCTGGGGGATGTTTTGGCACCTGGAAAAAGGAAGTGCCAAAAACTTTTAGTTTTTCATCAGTATTGTGCAGGTGAAGTCCTCCACAGCCTCCTTCTCCCGGAGAGGAGCGGCGCCCATTCCCTGGGAGGCAGGGCTGCCCCGAGAGCCCGCTCCGTGCACGGGGACACAGTGATGTCCCCGGGGGGTGACAGCAGGGCTTGGGGCGCCGCAGGGAAACCAAGGCACGGGAAACCTCCCACGCCCCGCGGGCGCAGCGGAGCGGTGCCCAGACCAGGAGCCCGATGACTGGGCGCCTCGCTCTACCCGCCAGATAACACATCTAAAACATGTTTATTTCCATCCAGGCTGCTTTTTAATTTGATTATTTATCTCCCGTTTAGCCTTTGACAGATCAAAGGCTCGGCGGAGGGGAAGCGGAGCTGGGCTGCGCATGAAAATGAGCCTTGATACATAATTAATGAACATAAAACAGTTTCATTAGGAGATGGGTGTTACATGGCTGTTTTGTCTTAAAAATTTAAGCGGTGTAAAGAGCACAGGGGAAAGGCATCTCCCCGCCGGGGCGGCCGGCGGGCCCTGACCCTGGCGTCACCCGTGCCAGCCCGGGTGCCATCGGCTCCCGCGTCCTCCCCGGGGAGCACGGTCACGGGCCAGAGTGCGGCCCCCGCTCCCTTAATTGCGTGCAATGTCTCCTACCCTTGATTATTAATCTGTTTTTAATTCTATTAGGAGATGGCCAGGAGAAAGAGTATCAATTTTAGATTAACAAGGTTATTAGCACTTAATTATGTGAGGTGTCTTTGTAATTGAAAAGGAAAAGAGGAAGCACCATAAATATCCCCAGCCCCTGAGCTCCTGGGGGTTTGCGGGTGGCTCTTTATTCACGAGGCTGTGGAACCATAAATATTAAATATCTCGTGGAAAAAAAATTACAAGGCAGAGAGAGGATGCCCTCTGGATATTCCGGCGCCGAATGTTCTTGCATTTACAAATATTCATTAACTGGGATCTGCAAAGTTATTTCCACCAAGACTCAGCGAACGAGCAAGAGAGAGAGAGAGAGGTTATTTAAAAAAATAGTCTAGAGTAAATATTAGTAGTAATTTTTATCTCTGCGTGTCCCTAATTATTCCATAATTAGGGAAAGCGCACGTATGCATATACAATCACTAACCTGCCAGTCTCCGGGATTTTCTTTCCCGGTCTCGCTGCCGGCTGTGGGAGGGAGCCGCCAGGTGAAGCGCTTTTCCCCCAGACGGAGAGGGGACCCCGCTGGGGCAGCGGCCCCCGCGCGACGCCCAGGACAGCTCACTCGGCCACCGGGCTCTGCCGGGCACCCGCGACTGGTGGCTGCTGCCGGTTAGAGGAAAATTAAAATGGAAAATCCCGGGCTCTTTTTAATTAAAAAATAATAAGAGATCTCAGCAGGAAACTGGCACAATAACCCGCCACTTGCCAGAGCCCGCGTTGCTGGAGCTGTTGAAAAACCCAAACCGAAGCAACAAGGAGGCAGACGGTGGGGAGACGCCGCGTTTCTCCTCCCTGGGACAGAGTCGGGGCGGCGGAGGCGCGGGCTGAACCCGACAGCCCTTCTCCGGCCAGCGCTCCGGCCGGCCCCACCAGCGCCCACCGCCACCGGCAAAGCCTCCGCCAGCGGGCAGGGGTCCTGGGGGCAGGGGTGTCACACAGCAGGAATTAAGTTCTTAATCTTAACTAAACACATTACCGATCAGCTCATCAACAAAAATCTAATTATTATGTGTGAGGCCAAGCTTAATTGCTTGTCCTTGACATGAATAATGCACCACGTAAGCCTATTAGCCAGCGTAAGCCTATTATTATTATTATCGTGCTCACTGTCAAAAGTATAAAAGTAAAACAGTCGAACGGGGGGAAAAAATAATGTTGTGCAATTAGCAGCAAAACGCCAGACAAATAAGCTCATTAATTGTCGGAGGGAGCAAGCTCCGCCAGTCGTTAGCAAGTGCCCCTTCGGGGGCTGGTCAGGGGTGCAGCCTGGCCCTGCCTGTGGGACGCCGGTGCCAGCGGGGCCGGCTGCGCGGGGAAGCAGGGGACAGACAGACAGACAGCAGCACGCGACAGCCCCGCAGCAGCCCCAGCACCACGGTTCCTCCAAAAAGGAGGGAACCAGCTCCCAGAGCAGCTTCCTCCACGTGGTAACGCAGTTGGAAGCCGGGAGCTGGACTCCGAGCCCAAGCGCAGTGCCGGCAGCCGCAGCGTCCGGGCGGCATCGCTGCCTCAGCGTCCCAAACCCGCGCCGACCCCCGACCCGCCCCCAAACACCGCTCGGCTCCTTCGCATCGTTTGCTAATTAAATCCCGCTAATGAGAAAATCAGGATGCAGGAGCTGGCTGAGCAACGCTGCCTCCTGCGCACACACTCCTCCCGGACTTATCACTAGTCACAGGATGTTTACAATAATTTTTAATTTGCGCAATTATTAATCATTTTTCTATCTGCCTAATTTGCATAATAATTACGCTGCTCAGTGTTTGCCATGACTGTGAATGACAGTGTTTTAAATTAAATTAAGATTTTAATATTCATTTTTTTTGGTTAAAGCTAATCAAAGTTGCTGCTCGATGCCAAGACCGGGGCTGCTGCCCTTCCAGAAACACTAATAAAGAGATCCGCTTCCCGGTGTCACTCACTTCATCTCCATCACCCCTCTCATCCCAGAGGATCCCACCGCGTTTTCCGATTGCTGTGCTGCCAGAACGGCTCAGACACAGCCACATCTGGAGCAGGAGAGCCGCAGCCATGCGAGACGCAGACCAAGGGCACCGGGACAAAGCGGCATCCCCGCTCCCCGGCCAGCAGACGCGCCCAAGGCGGATGTGCTCCGAATGCCGCGCTGCCAGCAGCGTTCCACCTCCTGCTCCTTCGCATCCCACGCTGCCGCTCCGAGCGAACACCCCCCAGGCCAGGTCCCAGCATCCTCCACAAGAGAGGGGAGCAGCACCGCTCCGCATGTAGGAAGGGTGCGTGCTGGCCGCTCCTCGAGAGCCAGGGAGAGGGAAAAGCATTTGCTCTTCTTTACTGTCCCATCCTATCGTTCCCTCCGAGCCGCTCCTACTGTCCTCTCTTCCTTCAAGCTCCCGCTGCCAGGCGGCGCTCCGGGCACCTCGGCAGACGGGCTTGGTCCATGGGCAGAGGGCAGCTCTCCTGTCCCCTCTGAAGCAGACGTGCCACTTCAGATCCCATGTTTTATTAGTCCAGCTGCACCCACATCAGCCAGCCTAATGTTTGCCCATTTGCACCGAGGCAACAACATAGAAGGATGCATATTAAAAGGCGCTAATTGCATTATCTAAGCTCTCCCATATTCTGTTTATTTCATACAGGTATGTTTTACCAAGAAAATATCTGGTGATAAACAAATACTAGATGCGCTGCATAAATTCAGTATTGTAACGAACAGATCCGAGGTCCCTCTGGTAGCAATAAACACACGCACCTCTGTTTAAAATCTTAAATCCGCAGCCTTCAAAATTAGTTGCAAGAGCAGAAGTTTATGCCGTTTTTGGGCAGTAAACCAAAATGCTGTGCTTAGCTCCAGCATTACGACGGCTTTGGCTCCCTGAGCAGCAGCTTCTATTCCCAATTCTCAGGCGAGCGAGGCAGCTGCCGGCTTCTGCCGCTCTGTCAGAGCAGCGCTCTCTTGCTCAAGCCGGCTGGACAGGAAGGTACAAGCACCTAAGCAGGGCAACAACTCTCTGCAGAGCACTGAATTCAGTAATTCCACAACATTTTTATTTTTTTTTTTCAACCTCTCCAGCAGCACTCAGATAAGCGAGAGCAAAAATGAGTACGTGTCAAATGCAACTCCACTCTTCAAGGCTGCAGCTGCCTCAAGTCACAGGAGAAAAAAAACCCAAAAAAAGCAGGACCTCAGTGACAGAAGGGGAGAGTACAACTGGAAAACACGCACGAGCGAAGAGCGGGCTTTCAACAGGCTGCAGCGAGCGGCTCTGAACTCTCGCTGCTGCCTCGCGCCATTGCCTCCCGCTCCCAAACCACCTTCCTGCCTGGCAGGCTGCAGCTGGGCCCCGGTGAGCAAAGCCTTCCCCAGGCTGCCTTCGCGCCCGCAAAAGCAGCGAGACCCAGCCGCGCAGGGTGGTTTCCTTCAGTTTGGCTATTCCAGTGAAAAAGCACAGCTCGCTCCCACCAGCGTAACACGCGATGCCTGGCTCTCCGTTCCTCTCCCAGCCCGCGGCTCACGCACCGGCAGGCAGCCAGGGAAAAGTATCTGTCCCCGGAGCAGGCGGCGGAGCTCAGCCGAGTGCCCCCTAAACACAGGCGGGACCGCCAGCGCAGCCAGGGGGCCGGGAGCTCCCGCTTGCACCCTGCAGGGCTACCAACAGACCCAAAAAAGGCGTCAGCAAAGCACAAGTTGTTTGGCGGAGGCAGCCGCAGCCGGCGACGGCCACAGCCGGCACCGCAGCCAGCCCCGTTACCAGCAGGCTGACAATTGCGTACCCTCCTCGCCCCTGCCTCGGAAAAAAAACCACCACACAAAGTCAAGTACAAAAAGAAAGCTGTTATTTACAAGTGTACACACAGATTCCAGGACTGCTAGGAACAGTGAATAAAAAACCAGGGAAGGAAGTCCCAAGACTCTCCCACTCCAGAGAAGACTTTGTCATTGTATTTCTCGCCCACGGCCCTCCTAGCGCTCGAGAACCGCCGCAAAGAGCAGTTCTGACGGCTGGCCCCTGACCACTGCTGAAGGCAAGGCATCTCCATGGAAACTGCTGGCTGCATTTCATACGCGCTCCCTGGGACGTCAACGAGAACAACTGTATTTATTTCCACAAGTGCTTTCTCGCAAGCAGGGATTAAGGGAAGCTCTCTGCCTGGCCTCCAGCTCCAAGCCCGACAAATCGGATCACAAGAGAGAGGCTACGCTTCGCGCTGGAGCGCGTCCCCAGGCAGCAGCGTCAGGCAAGCGCCAAACTAGCAGCACCGCTGGCCAGAGACCAGCCTGGGGGGGGACCCAGACACCACCGCCAGCTACTCCCAAACAACCCTCAGGGGGAGCTACCTCAACACCCTCTGCACGTTTATTTCCACAAGAAACTGACCCCTAAAGAGTGGCGGGGGCTCCTGAAGATTTTGCTGTCAAATACAGCATTGCAGGTTGGTCCCTCAGCCTCTTGCAGGAGAGCGAGCGACACGCAGCAAGCAGCTCCCGGCTCCGACAGGGCTAGGAGAAGCTGGGCTTCACCAACTTCACTGGAAGCCGGTGACTCCATGAACTAGAGGGCAAAATAGCTACACAAACTCGACAGAAGCCCTTCGGGCACACTGGGAAGGACACAGGGAGGATGTGACATCAGCCACAGGCAAATCAGCTCACAGTACTATGGAGTTTTTAGGGTAGCGTTGCTCTCTGGAAGAACCCGAGCACAAGCGAGACTGCAACGGAGTTCTGGAACAGACTGACCGACCGGCTGAGCGTAACTCTCCGGTGACCAAGCGTTCAGCATACTTTTACCATGAAGAAAAACCTGAGATTTAGGAGACCTGAACACTTGGGAACCCCCCCCAGAGGACAAAGCATTTGGCATAAACCAATCAAGCGTACAGTTTCTCTGGTTTGTCAGAAGACGAGTAAACGGAGCAGAAACCGGTGCGGGCAGCACCTCACGGGGGAGCGCCAGAGCGCCGAGGTACTGCTGCAGGCAGCCTCCCCGCTCAGCCGCTGCGCTGCTCCAACCGCACCGCTGCAGCTCTCTGCGCTCCTCTCGGGCCGGCAGGAAAACCCTCTTTCAGCAGCCATCCTCTAAATTCAGCCTCGCCTCTTGGGAGACGGTCCTCTGGGATGCTGAATGCCGAGGGCAGGGCTTGGTCCGGGCAGAGGGAGCCATTCCTCCCAGCTCTGGCAGTGGCTGTGGGTGAATCTCGGCAGCGCCGCTTCCGGAGCGCTGCTTTGCACCGTTCTTTTCCTTGTCTACATGTCCTCAACGCTCCACTTGTACGCAAGCTCCTGAACCGCCTTCTTGTTGGCTATCCTGGCAAAGCGCTGCTGCTCGAATCCGTTGGACCTACAAAGTAACAGCGAGAAGACCGTGGGGCTGCTGCGCAGAAGCTTTTCTGAAGCAAAGAAACTTTTCAGAGCCATGAGGAGTTTTCCACTACTGTCACTCTGGCTCAGTTCCCACCTCCACCCGTGGGCCGCAACCGCCGGCATCTCTGAAGCTGTTCACAGCCCTGCTGACAGCACCAGCCTTGCTCCCTGCCGTCCCGGCCGAGCACGCAGTCACCACCCATGCACAACTTAACGCATTCAACCTTACTATGGCCAACAAATCCCACCCAGCAGATAACTGGGAATCTTTACGTGGTGAACTCTTTGAAGCAACAGCTCATTTATTTTTACTATTACTCTAACACACCACTCTATCAGGAACACATACCTGTCTACACCATCCCAGCGATACCCGGGCCATATATTAAACCTGTTGAGCGGAGGCGCTGGTCCGTTGTACCTAGGTTTTTCTAGAAAGAGAAAAAGCAATACAGCCACTTACTACTGCAGCGCAGTCACAGCGTCATCAGCTTAAGAGGTAGATACAGGCACAGCGCACCGGCTGCTGAACAGCCAACTACAGCTCACAGAGGAAACTGCCAGAGACACAATTAATCAAGCTGGAGGCAGGTGGGTTTTAAGTCACTGGATACTGCTCTCCGAGCTAACAAACAATAGCAATGGTTACTGGTAACAAGCCAATAACAGCAAACAGCACTACTACAGGAACTGCAGAGAAGCAGTCCTTCAGGACTAAGCTGCTCCGGCAGTCTGAGGCTGCCCATCTGACAGCAGCTGCCAGGGCTTTAAACCACCCACTGGCGTGACAAACATCCAAACCTTTCTTTTCCTTGTTCTCTTTGGCCTTCCTTTTTTTGATGAACTCAGCCATGGGGTCTCCTTCTCTCTCCTGTTCTCTCAGCATTCGGTCCAGATCTTGGTCGTCAATATAACGGGCCAAGGGCTTCTGCATCTCTCTTATTGCGTCTTCCACGTTCTGCTGCTGCTGCCTCCCCTGCGCGAGCCTGAAAACACACACACACGCACAAGCTTTCACCCCAACGCCGAACAATCGTTGAGCGCGACTTGCTCAGCTGGCAGGATTGATCACCGTTCTGAACTTCCACTGTGCGCGCAGCATTCCCAATGCACAGCCAGCAACGCAGAGGGAATAACTGAGGGGTTTCCAAGACATGCGGAACACGAGCTCTCCTGGTCCCAGGCTCAGACTCACCACGCCACCACCACCGGAAGCAGGACCAAAACTGGGCTAACAAGCAGGGAGTGGAGAGACCCAAGCTGCAGCACGAGGCCCGAAGACGCGCTAGGGAGCTCCGGGAACCTTACCCTTTTCCCCACTTGGCGTACTGCTCGTCTCTCTCCGACTTGGCTTCAGCTTTCTGCTGCTGCTCCAGCCGCTCCTGCGCAAGGTCCCTCTTGCGGCCTGACTTGTCGCGGAAGACGGTCTCAGAGTGTCGGGATTCCTCTGAGAAAGGGGCAGATGCCTCGAGTCACACGTTTCGGAACATTTTGTCACCTCCAGACAATTCAGTGGTGAACTATGACTCATTTCAACATTTTTTCCTTTTACTTGTTCGAACCTCTGGGAAGAGCTTATCAGCCAAAACCAGGCAGGATGGCAGCTCTTGCTTTTAGCTGCCACCTCACACAGCCACACTCGTACCGTGAGCCCTTTGAATATCCACCTGCTCCTGCAGGCTCGCAGCTGGGGCAGACGGAGAAAAATATCTCTCACTCTTCCCATGATTTCACGGGCATTGCTGTGAAATCACCACTTATAAGTCTTTTATTTCTGAGGCTCGGCGACCCTACCCACAGCACCCACCACACGCCTGGGTGCTGCGCTGCAGGGATGCTCTCCATCAGCAGCCTAACACCCGGCCGATACGGCACCAAGGGCCAGCCGAAAGCAGCGAAAGAGAAAGCGAGCGGCTGCTCAGCAGTGCTTTTACACCCCTACCTTCCAAGTGCTTGTTATTTCTCTCGTGCCTCTTGAGCTCCTGCTGTTCCCTCCGCAGCACATCAGCTGACACCAAGCCAGCTTTGACCCCAGATGACATCGCGGTTGCCTGCAAATCAAACAAAAAAAATCACATTTACTGCTAGCTGAGAGCTGTCTGGTGACCCAGAGCTGTAAGGAGGGGACGGCCCAAAGCCAAGAGACACGTCAGCAGAGCCAGCCACGTTACAAAGACGCTTTGTTGGTATCCTCAGGAACAACTTCCCTGGAGCTCCAGAACCAGCAAACTGAGGCAGAGCTGCTCTCACATCCACCTCATGTCTCTTCTTATTGCCAGCAGAGGGTCTGGCACGACTGCATACACAGAATACGTGTACATGAACGTGTATGTGAAATTTCTACTCCCCAATTTGTAAGTCATTGAGTTTTTCCAGTTTTCTATCAACAGGAAGTAATCTACAGCTTCAAGGGAAAGAGGAAACGTTTACCTTCTTAGGAGATCCCTTAGCGTCACGGTGGCGAGGAGGCGAGAGGTCAGGAGGACTCCTTGACCTACGCTGACCCTTTCCAGCTGGCAGAGTCCGTCGCGGAGGAGATAAATCAGAGTCTGAGGATTTGCTCTGATTCCGCCTGAGAGGACCACGCTGGGGGGAATCGCCGCGTATGCGGCCGAGCCTGCGGTCTGCATCAGAGGCGTTGCGGGTTCCCCTCCGGGGAGACGGAGAGTCTGAGTCATGCCTCAGACCCCGCTGAGGCGAGGGCATCGGTCTAAGCTTTTTCGTGGCTGGAGAAGCCCCTGCAGTAAAGACACACACTCACTAAAAATCACAGAATTAGCTCCACGAAAGGAACAAACATGCTAGTGCATGAGGTTAACTCCTACAAAAATCAAGGTCTTGAGAGAAGACAAGCTGTAGGGAAAAGACAGATCTGACAAAAGCCTGTGAATTCTCTTCCTTCTGAACGTGTACTGCCTGGAGACTGCGTTTAAATTTCATTTTCCTTTTGGACATGTTTAAGCCTTAGCCAGCTAACTCAGGGTAATTCTAATCCAGTTGCTGAAAAAAACAGGATTCCAAGAACTAGCTTTACCAAGAGAAATAGCAACTTACCCGTTACCATTCCACGACTGCAGACTACTAACTCCAAGCCACTCACCTCTGAGGAGCGTGCAAACACCATCACAGAGTGGGCAGCCAGCAAAGAACAAGACAGACAGAACAAACTCACGCACACTCACCTTTTGTTCTGCTCTGCTTTTTCAGACTAGGTGACCCACTCCTCTTTCTCCGAGGTGGTGACAAATCTGAGTCGGAATCGTATCTCTTCTTCCGCGGAGGGGATAGGTCTGGAGTAGCCTGACGCTTCTGACGGGACAAGGACTTGTCAGAGACGCCATGCCTGAGCTGCGATGGCTCGCCTTGGACTGCCCCTGACTGTGCCTTCTCTGTGGTTTTGCAGCCCTTTTTTCCCGGCACTGAACTGACCCTCTTTGGAGAGACGTCAGGGGAGTCGTGGCGCTGTCGCCTGGGAGGTGACAGGTCTGGGGAATCGTGGTGCTTCTTTTTTGTCAGGGAGGTGACAGGTCTGGGGAATCGTGGCGCTTCTTTTTTGTCAGGGAGAGGTCTGGGGAATCGTGGCGCTGTCGCCTGGGAGGCGACAGGTCTGGGGAATCGTGGCGCTGTCGCCTGGGAGGCGACAGGTCAGGGGAGTCGTGGCGTTTCCTCCTTGGTGGGGAGAGGTCGGGGGAGTCGTGGCGTTGTCGCCTGGGAGGCAAGAGGTTGAGGGAATTGTTTCTCTCTCGCCTGGGAGGGGACAGATCTGGGGAGTCACGGCGCTGCTGCCTTGAAGGTGATTTGTCCGGGGAATCGTGCCGCAGTCTCCGTGGTGGTGAGCTGTCTGGAGAGTCGTGCCGCTGCCGCCTGGGAGGGGAGGAGAAGAGAAGGTGAAAACGAAAGTTAAATTTTTGTTTGGTTTGCTGTTTCCAGATGGCAAACAAAAACCAAGTGGGTCCCATAAAGATAGCAGTAGGGGTCAAGGATGAAAACAACTTTCTGAACACGAATTCACACTCAATTCTGTACCTCCACTCAGTGACCTGCGTCACTGAGCCACAGACTTCCCAAAGTAGATCCCAGAAAGCCTCCGAGGCAACCAGGATCACAGGAAGGCAGTAACTGTAAAGTCTCCAGGGAGCCTTGCGACACTTGACTACAAACCCCATTTTGTGCCCTTGTACAGATGTCATCTCGCAAGGAAACACCCCGTTGTGCTCTCTTGGAGAGCCGGCACGCTGTGCCACCACAGAACATCCCACAGACGCTTTCAGAAGAGGCACGCTGTAACACCACCATCCTCACCACATTCCTGCTCTACCGCAAGTCACCCCTGGGATCTCCCCGACACTGTCAGAGGACTGCAGCACAGCTGCTTGCGTTTCAGGCAGCACCCTAGGCAGCGTGCTGTCCCCTGCCAGCTCCACCCCCCAGGCAGCGCTTATTCAATGGCGGAAAAGGAACACCTGTGCATGCCACGTCCCTCATTTCACAGCAAAGCACTTAGGAACCGCAGAACAAGACAGACAATACCAAAAAACAAGACGTGACCAACAGAAGAGTTCCTAGTTGGAGCCCCCTACCTCTTGCCAGATTGGGCAGGCGCTGAAATATCCGAGCTTTGAGAGTCTTCATTCTGGTCTAGAGAAAAACAATCAGAAAGTCACCACCGTTAGGGCTTTCCACAGTTCATGATCTCTCCAGCATTTCAAGGATTGATTTTATTTATTTTTTTTTTTAGCTAGTATTATTTTTTAACTTGCAATGTTATTGTTTAGAGCAGTTAACCATTCAGGAAGAGAAGGTAGAAGGGGCTGGTGTCACCTCCTAAAAGTTTCCATTTAGCATTTGTTCGGAATTCCTCCATGAGCTTCACCTCATCTGGACGCTCATCAATAAATTCTGCCACCTGAAGACAAAACACCAGAGTAAACAAGAAAGGTTTAAGAAAACAAGGGGGGGGAGGAAGGAAAAAAGAAAAATGAAAAAGGAAAGGATTTCTACTCTCCAACTCAAGTAGTTAACTGCCTTGACAGGCAACTGATGTGGGACCATCGTTCAGCTGCCTTCCTACAGGCAGATCTGAAGACAACTTCCCAAAGCCTTCAAGAGCAGCTCTTGGCTGCCTGTGTTTCCAGCCCGTGCCACGAGCCACACGCAGCGGTGAGCGGGCTGCAGTTACCACCTGCCTTGTCTCAAGCAGCCTTTTTGAAACGCTGAGCACCACCGTATGGGCCCTACCATGGGCTTTTGGCAGTCGTGAAAACACAAACATGGAAAGAGGTGGCCACGTTTACCTGCAGGGAGCTAGTTCAACCCCCTCGTGCTTCGGCCAGGCACACTCCCCCATCCCTGCCGCAGAACCTCCCAGGGGAGGAGGCGGCGAGAGCGGGGCTGGCAAGCACCCCCCAGAGACGGGCAGCGGACCATCAGAACGGGGTTAGTCTGTGAAACCGCGTTCGACATAACCCCCGCTCACCACAGGCATGTCCGCTTCGTCCTCCTCCTCCTCCTCCTTCTCCGGGACCGCAGCGATGCTGTTCCAGCTGACGTCGTCGTCCACGATCCGCATCCTGGGAGCGGGGAGAGGGGCCCTGCCGTCAGGCCACCGGCGAGGAAGGGACCCGCCGGCGGCCACCGGGCCGCTTCTGGCCCTGGGGGGGAAACCCGGCCCCAGAGGAGCCCCCGGGCAGCGTCCCGGCCCCGCGGGACGGGGAGAAGCGGCTCGGGGGGGGTCCCTGCGGGAGGGGCGGCGGGGCCGAGGCCCACCGGCGGGCGGCGGGCAGGGTCGGGCCTACCGCGAAAG
>VZTS01002392.1:0-22241 GCA_013400795.1 Pluvianellus socialis | reverse complement strand
CACTGCCAGGGCCGGGAATACGGGCAGGCACCCGTGTCCCGCCTTTGGAAACGCTCCGGGAAAGGTTTGTTCCAGCGGACGGAATTAAAATAGCTTCTAAATATAAAGGAGGGAGGAAAAAAAAAATCAGAGGTTTGTGCTTTGAGAGCCAGGGCTTCTTAAGTCGCTTTGCTGCACTTGATATACTACTACTCACAAGTATAATAATTAAATACTTGAACAAAATGTCATTCTGCTCTCTTGGCTAGAGAATTTAAAAGCATCCAGATGAAATAAGTGCTGTTTTTGTTTTTGTTTTTGGGTTTTTTTTGGAGCTTCTGATACTCAAGGCGGCTTTTGAAGGACGCCTTCCCCAGCGTCCTACGCAAAGCCTTCCCTGCCACAGCTCTGGGAAGCTGATTTTTTTTTTTCCGGACGCTTCGGTGCTGAGTGTCTCCCACGCTGACACTTCCAGCAAACGCATCCTCACCTTTCCTTACTTCCACCTGACAGCAAGGGGGAGGCAGAAATGAGATCTCGGCCCCGGTGGGGCTTCACAGAAGGCACTAAATCAAAATCTTTGCATTTAAATCTTTGCTCCTTAGTGGGTACAAATTAAGGATGTTGTCATGGTTTAACCCCAGCTGGCCCAGCTGCCTGCTCCTAGCTGCTGGCTGGGGTTAAACCACAACAGATGTCTAAGTAAGAGAGTTGTTAAACTTGCCCAAGGGAAATAGCTACCATCAGGTGGTTGTTTACCTTTCTCCCAGACCTTCCCTCATCTCCTTCGTTTGGTGCTTTCACTCATACCCAAAGTTCAGACTCCAGTCTCTTTGGGGATGGAGGGCCCTCATGTACGTGCCTCAAACGTTTCCGGGTAGGGTAAAGCTTAAAAGTAAGTAACCATCATGGTTTTAGCCAGGTTTCGCTTTGAATCGCTGGCTTACCTCAAAGCAAAACCGAGAAGAAACCTTGGGCTAGCTCTCATGATCTCAAACCTTGGACTATGGCGCATCTTCGCTTATTGTTAGAGTGAAATTATTCAGAGCCGATGCCGGCAGCTACGGCTCCCAGACAAAACACCCTCGATTTCAGTGGTGAAACTGAGAGCAGGATTTGTTTTTAGTGGCTACCCCCATATTTAGCTGGCGGAAATGCTGGTAGCAATCACCACCGACATCGAGCAAACCCACTCTCACTTTCCACGCCGGCAGCTTTTGCTGAGCCGCTGCTCTCACGACGCCGCTTTTTGGGGAGAACCTGGACCTAAAACCCCACATCAGACTGGGAAATGTCACACAGCGAGGAGGACGGGGGACTTTTTTGGCTGGTGGGAGGCGATGGGTGTATGGCGCCAGGGAGCTAAACCCAGTCAGCGCGGCAGGGCCGAGGCTGGCACCCAAAACGCTTTTCCCCGTGAAAGCCGAGCTGCTGCAGGGTTGCGAGGGGGTCACCCTCAGGAGCTCCTCCTGTGAAATTTCCTACAGAAAAATAGGAAAATGCATTTTTCTCGTGCTGAAAACTCTTGGCAGCACTGCTTTGCCTCGACGCTGCCACCGCATGTTGATACCATAACGCTGGTGGGCAGGTTCGGGACAGGCAAATCCTTCCCCTTTGCAGCTCGCAATGCAGCACTGCTTCTTTTATCACACCTCAAAGGCCCCGACTGCTTTATTTTACAAACAAGCCTTGCTTTCACTAGGGAAAGTTTAATGCACCTGCAGGACCAGGTAGCCACCGAGCTTTCTGGTTTCCTGCCACCCTCCCAGCTGCCGGGAGGAGATGGAGGAGAAGGTCCAGAGCCCTGCGGTACAGGAGGCTTGGCCAGAAGGATGCCGCTCCACAGAGTATTTCCGGACCTTGATGCCCCAGTTGGAACCCTGGGAGCCAGCCGGTGTCTCCGTGTCCCCAGAGCATTATCTGCGCGTTCACGACGAGCTTTGCGGGCTGCACTTCTGCAGCCATCCAGTTGCTTGGCACCTCCCGGGTCCCGGCAGGACGTGAGGGAGTGGATATTCCTTCCTGGCAAACAAAAAAGCGCCGGTGTACGTGCTGCAGTTTAATGTCTTGTTATACACGGCCTCATGTAGGGGCTGGGAGGAGAAAGGAGGAAAGATGTCGGCAGGAGGAAGCACGGCACCCCGAGGATGGCGGGGCCCTGATTTCTGGAGGACACCTGTGGCTGTTACGGCATTTAAAGTTGTCACCTGGCGTTAGGGCCCGCCTGGTGTGGGACAGCCCCCCCCGACCTCACAACCAGGGTCAACGCTGGCGCCTTTCCCAAGGCGCAGAGGAGATCTTCTGGGCAGATGGGGAACACAAAGCCGAGGGAGGTGAAGGTCCCACTAGTCTCAGCTGGATTGGGTGCCCCCTCAAGTGCAGGACCACGCTCTCCTCCCCTTGTAAGGAAATCTCCTACAGAGGCTGCAGAGAATCAATAAGAAAACCTCGATAATAAACACTGCGGTTCATCAGATTGAAATTACCAAAAGCCAGTGCAACTTTGCTGTGGTTTGTGTCCATTTAATAAAATCTGCTTTTCATCTCCCTCTGAAGGCACGTGACCCCAGTGATTGAAAGCAGGCCAGGAGAAGCCGGAATGAAAAACCCATTGTAGGTATGGGACAAACTCCAGTACAGGCAAGTTAGGTGCTGATTAGAGACCATAAACACTCGAACAGAAATAACAGGGCGATCCAAGGTGCTGGAAAAGGATTCTATGCTTGTAGGAGCCACAGGAGAAGGTGAACTGCAAGGTGATACAAAGCTCCATCCAGCACCAGATGGCCGTTGCAGGCTCCTGCGTGTACTGTTTGAGATAGAGGGAGGTCTGGGGGCTCGTTCTTAAGGAAAAAGCATGGATTTCGAGGCATTTCAGCTATGTATCACTTCTGACTGCTCTGTTGACAACCGCTGTGGTGAGATCAAAGCAAGGCAGAGATGAGAAGATGACCCAGATCCTCATTTTTGTTATTCAGGTGTTAAATGGAAATCAGGAAGACTCATTTTAGCCGGGAAGCGAGTACTCCTGAGAAACTTTGAGATGACAAGCTGGTTAGAGAAAATATGTATAGTGAGATGATTTTGGACACCCAAACTAAAAAATAGTTCCTTCAAGTGCTGTTTTTGTAGATTACATACCAAATCCAAGAAACAAAAGCAATCAGATCCATATTATTTTTTTTAATTTGGGAATCGAATAGTCAGGCTTTGCTAATATTATCAATGGTAGGTTGGGAAGGGGCTGCTGGTAAGGTCTATTCCAGCTTTGCCTGACTTTTGATAAGAGTGAGCAAACAACATTGATTGATAGAATTCAGTTAGTTAAAGACAGGTTTGAAGGACCAAAGGCTCGCCTTTAACAGGGAAGTTAATCTTAGTTAACGCCCTAATCGATTGCAAAAATAAACCACCGGAAAGAAACAAAAGCTCCTCCCAGAAATTACCCAAATACTTTAAATTCTTCTACTTGCAGATATCCAAACGGCCTCAGCACTTAGGGCTTTTGAGTCTCCACAGGACAATTAAATTGATGGCATTTTGACAGACAGTGGATTTTGAAATATAAAAGTATGACAGGAATGTTTCTTGAAAGAAATCATTGTGTTTGTGTAGGTGAGGTTCAAGATCTCTGGATTCACCCGCCTACACTTAGACATCTGCAAAGCAGGTGTCTTCACATGGGAAAAAAGTTTCAACTCTAATATTGGGACCCAGACAGTGGAGCTGAGGAAAGACAAACCATCCGGAGCTTCAGGTGGAGAAAAAAGTAGAGAAACCTGAGTCAGAGAGCAATACTAGTTACAATCTGGTAGCCTGGACAGTGAATTTTAAAAAAGCACAGCTCCCTTTGCTGTTATTTCTTAGATTTGGGACATAATCCTGCTCTGATTTAAGTCGACGGGAGTTTTGCTGTTGACTTCAGAGGGACCAGCATCAGGCACTTTGTCTGCTCCAGACCTGACTGTTTTATTTGGAAATATAACTTTTTAAAACACACACTTTTCTCTTAAAATGCTACAAAGTAGAGCAAGTAATTACATTAGGCTCTACCTGAAGCTCCAGAGAATTAATACAAAGGCTGCTTGGCTCTTGCCAACTTTCACTATTACAATTTTACTAGCACCATATGCAGCACTACCTTACCTGCTTGTTTCACTTAAGTGAGCTCATGGGGGCTTTGTTTGGCTTTTTTTAAAAGGAACATGCAATATCCACAAACAAAAGCTCCAGGGAGTGAGGACCAGCTCGGTGGCCCATATGGTCTTAGTATCAAAGAAATCAGAGATGGAGCGGGTCTGTTTGCTCAGCAACCCCATCCTTTTTGCAAACGTGCAAAAGTTGGCTCAGGAAAAAATGCTCTTTTTGGGTGGTTTCTGTTGCTTGCTGTCATGCAAGAAACTGTGAAGTGTGACTCCCGGTGTTATTTTGAGCACCCCTGTGGCCAAAAAGGGAAGGAGCTGCAAGGTAGGGAGAGGATTGGCTGTGCCAGCTTTGAGGCCGTGGAAAGGTTGGGGATGGTTTTCTAAGGACAGCCAGGAAAGGGTTTCTGCAGAGGGGAGTTTTCACCAGAAAAAGGCTAATCCTGTGATTTTCATGTGACTAATTCCAACGCAGGAGAAGAACCGAATGCAAATTATACGTACAAGTCTTCGCATAAAGAACAAAGTGGTGATTGTTCTCCAACAGACAGCTTTGCTAAGGCAGAGTAAAAGTTAACGAGGGATTTATCACCACTGGACTTGAAAACAAGGTGACATCTTGCTGGAAGATGAGCTTTGAAGACCAAAGACTCTTGCAGCTCCATCAGGCTTGCCCAGAAGGGACCTTCTGATGCACCGGGCTGGGGAGATGGACCCCAGCCTCGCCTGCACCATGCCGTGCAGCAGCATGTGAGTGGTCATGCCCACAGCAGTCCTAGTTTTGTTTCATCCTGGTGAAAAATGCCCGGTGGCCAAGCCAGCAAGGCATTTGTCTCTGCCAGCGTCCCTGAAGACACTGGCTAGGGAAGGCTGACAGGTTTTGTGGCAAACTTGTTTCTGAACCCCAGCACAGCCCAATGCACATTTAGGAATAAGAGCTATGTAGGAGAATTTCTGGTGGAAAACGGTCATAGCATAATGATGACTGATTTGGACAATCCTGGCCTGCTGTAAGAAAATCGTGCTGGCGCTTGCTTATCCTGAGCCCGCTCAAGGACATGAAGAGAGGAAGAAAGTTGTTGACAACATTCTCTCCCTGATATGGAAAGCGGGCGCATGAAGCGATACCGAGAAGAAACCTGACTGCGTGACTGGTTGTAATGTTCCAATAAAGAAAGACTGTAGGCGCGTATTTTAATGTAACTAACCAGTAAGAATCTAACGTGTATGCTGTTTGTCGTGTGAAAACACATCTCTTGTATAAAAGACTGCTACGCGCTTGGAATAAACGAACAACAACGCTAATGGTATCGATGTACCGTTGCTGATTCGGGACCGCTCTTCTCCAGCAGGCCCCGTCTGCAGAGCTAGGCTGGGACCAGCCCTCAGGAGCCAGGGTCTGGCAGACTGGCCCCCTTTCTCAGACTGGGTGAACTGGGTGACGGTTTGGGACATGCTCTGGGGAAAAGGACCGCAGAATCACAGAAATGGTGGTTGCGTGGGACTGCGGGAGGTCACCTAGTCCACATTGTAGCATTGAGTCGGCTTTTACCTAGCCAAGTCATAAAAAGCCTCCAAAGAGGAGCCACTGCCACCTCCCTGGAGCAACTGGTGGAGAAGCTTTTTCTAATGAAAAAGCCTGAACCTCCCCATCCACCGTGTGTGGCCATTGCCCCTTGTTAGGTCCCCTCGCCCTACCAAGAACAGCTTGGCTCTGTCATCTTTGTGACCTGCTCCTGAGGCAGACACGGGCCGCTGTTCAATCACCCTTTGGGCTCCTCCTCACCAGGCAGAAGGAGCCCAGCTCCTTCCACATCTCTCGCACCGTACCTGCCCTCTAGGCCCCGCACCGTGGTGGCAGCCCTCTCCAGTTTTTTCCACATCCCCCTGGAAGCCGGGGTCCCAAAAGAGGACGTTGTACTCCAGCGCCGGGCAGGGCACGGGGAAGTGCGTGGTGGCAGCTCTTCCAGCCCCAGCCTCATTTTGTGGGCTGGTGCACGGCGCGGGCACCGCCATGCCTCCACCCACGTCCCCACCGCTGGCTGTTGGAGGGGTCTAAACGGTTGATACCAACGAGGAGAAACGGGGCAGTTTCAGTTCCAGCTGAAGCTCCGGTGTGGAAGCACCAGAGAGCCCTCTCCTCGGGATCTGCATATAATTAGCTATGCTTACTCAGTAAATCAGAGAGCAGCGCTCGACTTACGTCCGCATGTTCCTCAAGTTCATGTTTCAGCCTAAAACATACCAAAACATAGTTTTATATGCTAATTTCCTTATAGTAAACCCTTTACTGTACGTTGTTCAACGATACCGAGCGGTGTACATGTAAGAGTAGGCTAATATTCTGTTTATATTACCAACTTTATGAGTTCAAGAATTACAATGTGCTTGCTTTATTTAGGTGGTAAACTTTTTTAATGAGTCTGGAGGGTCCTTTACATAAAAGTAGTGACTCTAGCTTGGAATCTCTTTCCATGTTTATTAGAAATGTGTTTTACTTTACCGTGAAAAAAGCCAAGGAAACATGCAGCCTTAAAGTCTAATGAAGTAGTTACTCATGCAGTCAAAGTTCATAAATTTTAAATACATTTAATTTATAAATTGAAAACATAGCTTGCACTGGCTTTTTCAAGATTATTGCTTGCCACGGGGGTTTTAGGATAGTTGCCGGGCCATGCTTGTTACCTCTTTCCTTTCAAGGCTGAGACTGGAGCTTCATGATTTGCTCACATTCATTCTGAAGTTTTTTGTTTTTTTTTTTTTTTAAAAGGGTATTTTCAGAAAGGGAGGTCTTTAAAATATGAAAAATAGTAACCCAGCCAGCAGCCCCTTTGTTCTCAAGTCAGATAAGATTTGCTTTCGAGCTGACACTTTAATAGAGAGCTCTTTCTTGTGGTGAGAAACCCCTCGTCCCTCCAGAGCCCTCTTTTCTGAGCTAATTGCGGAGCACAGTCCCTGCATTGGCGCTCCGAGCCGGATTCCAGTCTCACACCAATAAAACCTCCGTGCCAGCCCGGGTGAGGAGCCCAGCTCCCAGGAAGGGGGGATTTAGGGAAGCGGGGAAATGAAGATGCTAGCTCCCCGCTTTTGCCCTCTGCAGTCCTCAGGTTGCTCATCCATCCCTCGTGAGCAACTCTGGCTGCACAAACTCCATCATAATTTGTCCTACTTGCAAAGCGGTCTCGGGTACAAATCGGACCACGGGGATGCCTGGCGCTCGGCGGTGCTCTGCATGCATCAGGAGGAGGAGAGAGAAGGGCACCAGCCTTACGCCAGCTGGGATTACCACCGGACACCTCACTGGGCACCCTGCCTTCTGCTGGTGCCACCGCGAAGTGAGCCGGCAGCTGGCCGATGGCCGCAGGACCGCTGCTTGTTGACTCAGAGTCACAGGAGATCAGTACTGGAGCTTCAAATTATTTTAGGTGGGTGTTACAGAAACGGGGATGTGCCTATGATGAGGGAAAGCATCAAGCCCACAAGACCCAGAATAGCGGTGTCAGTATTCAACTGCTGTATCCGTAGATTTATATGGACAATCCCCTCAGGCTTCTTCTAGCAACGCAGCCGAAGGAAAAAAGGGTAGCAGGGCTCAGCCTCCTCGTTTCCATGCCCCAAAACCAGCCAGTTATACCCAAGCCATTTCAGAAAGGCGTTTCTCTCACCTGGCCTCCAGTGATGGACATGCCACAAGATCCCTTGCCCGGGGACTCGCTGTGTCCCTGTCCTAATCCTCAAAAAGATTTTTCCTACACGTGACTCGCGCAAGGGCCACTTCCCCACGGTTCATCCGGACGACTCCATCCTCAGCCGTGCAGGCACCTCCAAGGACTCCTGCAAAAGGCAGCAGCGAGATGATGCCCTCCCGCTGACGTCCCTGCTCTGCCCCACCGCTTCTCCCGTCTCCTCCCTCCCTGAGCCCCGCAGCCCCGCACGCGCCAGGCCCTGCCAGCGCGGGGAGCGGGGCCGGTAATTGGAAAGGGGAATTGCAGAGCGCCAAAGCTTATCAACAGGCAGCGAGGGAGAGTTCGGCGGCCGCCCTCGGGGGCCCGGCCCGAGGTCCGGAGCAGGTTGGCAGCCTTTTGTTTGGTGGCACGGGGCGGACACGCGCGGCTGCTCCACTCGGAGAAGGCACCGCCGTGGTGGACACAGAGGGATGGCTCGCCGGCCGGCGCAGCCTCCGCTCTCCGCCGGGGCTGCCGAGGCCACGGAGAGCAGCGCGGGAGCGGGAAGCTGGCACGGCGCTTTGGAGCGCCCACGCTCACCGGCTGCTTTGGGGGTAGCCTTAGGCATGGCTTGTTGGCCTCTGAAGAGCCACCAAGTGCCGCCACTGTGCACGCAGAAGTAGCAGCTATTTTCTCATAAATCTTTTACTCATTAACCAAATAGTCTAAATATAACCCCGACTAGCACTAGCAAGAGATGGCGGGTGCCCTCTGCGGTCGGGTCTTTGCTGCCTGCCCACCTGCAGCACTGGTTTTCTGCACCAGATCCTTCGTTTTGACAGCACCAGCGTCAGGTGCCCTCTGCTCCCAGCCCCGGGGCAGACGGATAACTTACATTACAAGTTGCTGCCACATCCACAGGAAAAGCACGCAGCCCCAGGAACGGAGCCAGCTCCTCCTGTGCTCCTGCCTGCCATCCCCGCGCAGACTCCTGGCCAGGCGATAGCGCTCCTGTCTGGATGATGGGATAAATCGGGCTCTTGGTGTGGCCAACACGGCTGAAACTCAGGAGTTCAAAGCCTGGCTCCTTTTGCAGGAGTTGCTCCTACTCATGACCAAAGGTGGGTCCTCCCCAGTTCCAGCAGGGCAGGATTTAATCTTACCAGAGTGGTAAAATGGAAAGTATTGCCTTTGCTGGGGGCTGGGAAACTTTCAGGACATATCAGGAATATCCGATATGTTCACAGCCTGCGTCCTTGACTTTGGCCTCGGCTTGATGCCAGGCAGTAGTATCTCCACACCTTCGAATTGCTCACTGCCAGGCAACACCGACCCTGTCGCTCAGCAGTTTATTCAAAATTGTGGGCACGTGGAGCAGAGGGAAGGCACCTCCTGCCCCTGCGTGGGTCTCAGGCTACATAACAGCTGTAGCTTCTGCAGGAGTTACATGTGTCCATCCCTTTCCCCAGTCACGTTGGAATTGAAAAAGATGGTCAAGGGAGAAAAGTTAAATGGGCAGTTGCACTTTGTCTCACAAACAAAAAGGTTATGGATGTTTAAAGGTTTGTTGCCATACTCTAGGTAAAGGAATATGGTTGTGACCTCTTGCATGTTGAAACGTGATGTTCACGTTTCACAATAAACTTGTCAGCTTATTATCGATTTCAATTTTTGTCCATTCTCAATGAAACAGGCTTTCCAATGCAGTAAAAATTCTAGATAGTCTCCAAAGCTCCTTGGAGGAGCAGCCTACTGTGGGACTTTGTAATCTCTCTACAGGAATTCCTCAACTCATCCGTCTCAGCGCAATTTCCTTGGAGTAAATGGAAGACCACACTTCCCTACTCCTCAAACTCCTTCAATTTCAATACTTGAGGCAGCACAGCATTTTATAGAGAGATAAAAGCTTGTAAGTGGCACAATATCCTCATCAGAATAATCTCCCTTTTAGCAAATGGCCTCTCATCCATCCTCCCTTGCCCACTGATAATTTTTCTTGGTAGCTGGAAATCTAGCTCTCCATTTCCTCTCTTGGGATAACAGTATGAGAAAAAAAGATGTCAGTGAGCAAATATTTGTTGGCGAAGCCAAAGGAATCATGTTCTTTTGAGACAAAACTCTCTTTACTTACAGCTGAGTAGACAGAGATTAAGTTATAAGGAATCCGGGCTCCTTGCCAATTCGTCCCCATCCGCTTGACAGGAACAAATGCTTCGTTATTTGGCTCGGTGAGGGAGCAAAGAGCAGGAGAGAGGGCAGTGGGCCATGGCCATGCCCTCCCGCAGGCGCTTCCCCACCCACAGGAGCTGCTCTTGCCTGGGACCTCCAGCACTAATGCTCCGCGCTAGTGAGAGGGAGAGGGCTGGGGCTGGCTTGCCAGCAGAGCTTCAGGAAAAAAACATCTGGATAGAAGAGAAATGAACGAAGATGGGTGTGTGAGGCTTAAGAAAAGCAAAGGCGGGTGTGCAAAATCAAGGAAGTCAAGAAGAAGAGAAACTCTGAGTGTTCCTCCAAGATCGAGGCACGTTGTGTCACAGAGATAGCGGCTGAGAGCCTGCTGGGAGCTGCGAGCGATTGAAAGAGCTGGTAGTTCCCACAGCAACGTTACGGTGTCACCAGTATACTGTGAAAAATGGAAAATTCCAAGAAGACCCCCAAGAACCACCTACCTTTACCACCGCAGCAACCTCAGTCTCTTTCTGCATCTTGTCCCACGTATCCGAAGGCAAGCTGAAATGATGAGGAGCCTTGAGTGAGCGGCAGGCTTGCATGGGACCTGCATTTGGGAGCTGAGGAAGCCTGGGCTGAAGTGCCTGTTGGATGGTCTGATGCCTGTTGTACCTTCAGGTGATTTGAAAATTGCTAAAGGGCAGTGATCAAGACCTTGATGCCCATTTGCTACCTAGTAAGAAGCAGAGTGCCCCAGGGGTTGATCCTGGTGCCAGTATCATTCCTCATTCTCATCAAAGACCTGGATAAAGAGGCAGAACTCAAATCTGTAAATGCATCGTCCTCAAAAAAAATCTGTGGATGCTACCAAACTAAGGGAGTAGCTGACAAGCTGAATGGTAGAGCATCAATAAATAGACCTTGAAAAGCTCAGGACTGCACCAGCAGAAATCCCATGAAGCTCAACTGGGAGACGTGAAAAGTTCTACATCTGGGACAGAATAACCCCAAGCTGTGAAGCAACAGCTCTGCTGGAAAGGACCTGTGGGCTCTGGTGGGTGACAAGAGGAATATGAGACCACCGTACAATCTCATTGCAAATTGCATGTTTGGCAGTGTTGGGTGGAGGGTGACCAGCAGACTGAGCTGGACATCTGCATGGCACTGGTAGGTCTGCAGGTGGAGTACAGCAACCTCTTTTGGGACCCCTGCTTCAAGGGGGGTGTGGAAAAATTGGACACGTCCAGATAAGGGCTGCCACCATGGTCCAGGGTCTGGAGAGCAGATGCAGTGTGAGAGAAGTGGAGGGAGCTGGGCTTGTTTTGCCCCGTGAAGAGGAGCTGAAAAGGTGACGGACCAACACTCTGCATCTGCCTAAAGAGCAGGTACAAAGATGACGGAGCCAAATTCTTCTTGGTGGTGCCAGAGGACGTAACAGGGGGCAACGGCCACACGTGGCAGATGGGGAGGTTCAGGCTGGCCATTAGGAAAACTTTCTTCACCAGGTGCTCCAGAGCACCTCCTTCCTTGGCAGGTCCTTCCTTGGAGGCTTTCACCGCTTGGCTGGATAAAGGCACAGCTGACCTAATGGTATAACATTGCTGGTAGTCCTGCTTCAAGTGGGGTGATGTCCAGGGTCCCGTCCAGCCAGCGTTTCTGTGATTCTATGGTCTCATTTCTTTACCTAAAAGATATCAGTGTAGGTACTGGCCCACTTCACGAGCACGGATGAAACTTCAGAGAAGTTGCAAACAATCGATGCAACACTATGTACACAAGTAGACACCTAACTTTCTGCAATCCAAACGTGTCACCCAACGCAGAGCAATGGACGCACAGGACAAACCTATTCAGCTGCATGTATTTTCCATTCACCCAGATCACACTAATAAAATTACGCCCTTAATGAAACCTTTCCCACAGCACCAGAGGTGCCGAAGCACTACCAGACTCGGCTGCTGATTGTCTGTAATTGCTTCCAGACAATTCTTGCAGGCCAGGCCACCACGGATTGTTCTTTTCGGTTGGTTTTGGCTTGCAAAACTCCCGGAGCACGCAACATGCTCCAGACACAAATAGAGCACTAGGAGGCTCTACAGTCCGTGTAAATCCATAGACTGTGCTGTCATATGTGCTGCCAGCCTGCCCAGCTACCACTCTGCACTCGCTCATCCATAGGAAGATCAGTACTGGAAGACCAGTATAGATCCATGCTGAAACAGCACTGGCAAACATCCACGTACAATATACTGGCCAGTGCACCCAGTTTGAGTATCTGTGAACACAGCCGCAGCACCGTGTAATGTCAGAATAGCAATCACCCTTTCCACACTTAAATTTTCTATTATTTTAATTTAGGACTGCAAGTGTTCTGCACATTGCAAAGTCATACTATTTAGGAGACCACCTAATCTGGAAAGAAAAAAAAAAAAAGACTTGCAAGAATCTTGGCCCTGGCAGATTTTGGGTTGTGTTACCTTTCCATTTTCTCCGTGGCGCTGGACTGTATTCCTGCTTATCCAAATCCGAGAACGGCAAATGAACACCTTTCTGAGCAGTGCAAAGGAACCTTTGCAGACCTACCTGCCACGTAGGAGTGTTTATAGATGGATTTGATTACAAATATCCTGAGATTTGCCTTGTGAGCAAACTCACACATCGGGTGAGATTCTTTTCACTACAGCTTCTATTTTCCGCTCCTGCCTGTCTGTGCAGGGATCATGGATAACATGGCAAGTGATCCTCCCAGGGAATGTAGTGTAACTTCCAGAGAGAAAAGGTCACCAAGAGCGCCATCATCTTTTCACCAGAACTTCCCAAGCATTGCTGTCTCTTTTCTATGTAAATAATGTGCATGGATATTTTCACAACCTTCTGATCAACTTTCCTCCCACCAAGCGTAAATTAGAGCAGCAATTTTGTATTTATCTGCAATCTACATAATCTTATTATCTTTGGTGAGATACAGAAGACAGAAATCAGAATGCAATTCAAAATCTCCAGCATTCCTCTAGCCTACAACAAATTTATAACACAGAATAAGAGAGGTAATAATTCTGCCAGCTGATGTTTTACACCAACTTTTGACATCCTAACCTCCATCCTGCTACTTGGATTGGGACATATTGACAAAAATTTTGAAAGCATGTGAAGCAATGCTTTCAAAAAGATCTCAGCGGACATCTTACACAAAAACCAATAGAAGGACCCCCTGCTCCTGGTGCAGTCCTTTTCCCAAATTATCTAAGCAGGTCTAACAAGTCACTTTGCAAAGGGCAACAGGGGGGCCTGAGAAAGAAGTTGAGTTGCAAATGAGGGCAAATAACATTATTAAACCAGTTTGTGGGTGAGAGCTGGCAAAACCACCGCTTGTAGTCTACCCATCAGAAAAATGCGCCTCTTGATTTTTTTTTTTTTAATCATTCAAATTTGGGTACTTAGAGACTCTACCCTCTAGAATATAAAAGGGAACTTTATTGTGGGAGGAGTTGCAGTGGGTTTGCTCGCTTTTCTTCCTCATTTGAGAAAACAAAAAGCTTCATGCAAAAGATCTTAATATTTTTGTCGGCATAGGGTATTTACTCATCTGGCAAATCAGGTTCTATTTACAGGTACATACCATTGCTATGAAGGCAAAGGCATTTGCATTAAGCTACAACACTAGATTTGTAATATTGTGTTGGGTTTTTTTTATTTTGGACCTTCTTCTGTTATTCTCGGAGGAAAAAGGTATCCCATTTTGTGCCTTCTTCCTTTTCCACACCTCATTCTTCCTCTTCTGTCTTCCACACGCTTGCCTGATCCCTTGCCTCCTTTTCCCCCACTTTACAGCAGTTTAATGAAGCCCATGTACCTCGCTTGCCCATGAGAGTGTCATGTGGGAAAGTGTTTGAAGGTTTCCTTGTACTGCCTGCCTGCAAGCCACTTTTTACACCATCTTTTGGACCGTCAAGTCATCTTCCTAGGTGGCCACACTGGCCTCTCCCCGTTCTTGCTGTGAGCCTCCTGCATCAGGGCGGTTTTTCATCACGTCTTCGAAGTCTCTTTAAGGAGCTGACAGTTCTCCCGGGCTCCCTTTCCCATTAAAATTCCTTTCCACAAGACTGCATCTACCAATTTTTGGAGCGGGTTGAAATCTTCTGGTTTAAGTTCATTAGTCCATTGCTTTCGCTCCCTCCTCTCCTGCAACTTGAGAGCTCTGCTGATTTGTGATCTTTTCCACCCAGATTGCCTTCCTCCGGCAGCAGCCTCTCGACCGGTTTTCCCACATTAACCAGCAGCAACCCACAAGCCACCAGGTACAGCTCCATATGCTTCACGTCACTGAAACAAAAAGCCACTTTTTATCCCCAAAACTTCAGGGATGGGTTACACGGTGCGGTCGCCTTCCGAACACATATGTAGGGCAGAGTTTCTGCTGCTGTGGGATGTATCCTACAGGACGTACAAGCATCACTTCCCCATGTCCCCTGCTGCACGCATGGACCCGGTTCAAGACATCATCAGCTCACCATGGCTGAAGCGGGATGTTTGCGGCTCTGCAATCCGTCTCCTAGTATCCATCCAAGCAAGCCCCCTAGGAGTCAGGAACCAGCTCAAACACTTCGGCTCTGTGTTGTCCCCCCAATCCCTGTAAGCCCTAGGATGTAACCGGCTGGAAAGAGATGGGTCTGTGAACTTTAAAGCCGCATTGACATCCCCGTCCCTGAACCAACGAGCTTCTCTCCCCAGTAACGGGCAGTCAGATGGTTACTGATTTTGCACGGTTCTCATCTTGGATGCTGGATTTCTCTCTGGAGTCAAGGGAAGGGGCATCAGGCGCCCAGCAACACTGAAAATCACATGCAGGTTGTCTTAAGAAAGGGGAAAAAAAAAAACCAAAACACCAAAAAACCCCAAAACAACACAAAAATCAAGGCATATAAATGTGAAAGGCAGACTTTACAAAAACATGAAAACAGAATTTTTGCCTGTATTTCTCCCAGAAAAGCCGCTGTAATTCTCTGTTAGTCTGAAGATCAAGAAAATGATCTTTTCATTTTACCCACATCAGCTTACATAATATTTCAAACATAATATTATTCACCATAATTTTTCACTTCTAGTTGCAAAGTTCTTTTACTACTTTTACTTCTAAGTATGAAGCTTAAAAGAGCCAAGTAAAGCTCTTTTCAGTGTCAAATTCCCCCCAAATTAAAGGGCTGGTTGCACTGAATTGCCATTACCGTTTAACACACATCCCGCTTCTCGCCGCTCTCTTGTCCTGCTTTTGCTTTTCTCCAGCCATTTATTACCTTCTTCCCTTTCCCCACTTTCCATTTTAGGCTGTCGAGGAGAGAGCAGCGTCCGACTCCCGCGATGAAATGCTCCACCTGGGGAGCCTGCTGAGAGCGAAATTGATAAAGGACACCACCAGCCCAGGCAATTTCACTCACAGCGGGCACTTGCAGGTGAAGGAGCACCATAAAATGGAGCAAGGTTACTCGCCTGCCACCTCCCAGCGCCAGCCACCAGCTGACAGCCGCTTCTTTCACACTCTTGTCACCCGCCTCCTGCCAGGCACTGTTTGCTCTGACCCTGGCGCAAGAAGCAGGAGTCGGCCATGCGGACTAGCGCTTGCTAAGCGGGGGCTGAGCCCAAGGTAAGCGCTCCAAACGTCGGAACGCTCAGCTGAAGCGTGGCCAGGACCGCTGGAGGCCTTCCTCAGGCCACCTTCCCACCGGTGCTTCCCAGGGAGGATGCCCACCATCCCACCAGCCTCAGCGGGTGCCACGCCGGTGGCCATAGAGCTGTCACCACGGCAGCCACCCGTCGAGACGAAGGCGACTCGTAGCTGTTTCTGCAGCACCTGATACGGGTACCGGCCTGAGCTCCGTGTAATACAGGACAACCTGCACGTCATCTCAGCCGGTGGCTGCCACGGATCTGTTTCAGCACAGGTTAGGTCCCGAGGGAGAGGGACACTATCACTCCAGCACGGCTTTGCCCCACTCCTCCTTTCTCCGCTGTTTGAAAATCCTGTGTATTAGAGGACAGCTTTTCACCGGCTCAGGATTTTTTTATTTTGCTAGAAACGGTTCCTCAGAGCTTGATCAACAGCAGCGCTGAGGATTTTCCCTCAGGTGGGTTAGTGTAAGGAGCAGCCACGAGAGAAGCGTGGTGATGCAGGGTAGGCAAACAGGGCTCTGCCATCTACCTTTTCTCTCTACCACCTCTGCCTTTTTTCTGGAGCTTAAAAGCTTCAGATTTGAAACAAATGAAATGATTTTTCTTACATAATTCCTCATTTATTTATCAACGTAATTTCACTATTTCACGCCTGAGACCAAAATATTTTTAAACCTAAAAAGGCTTAAGCCTTTAAGGGGAAACAGTCATGACTGCAGTTAGAACACGTTGATAAACAGGATAAAAAGTTACGACAGACAACCTTCCTCATACTTCAGGGCATAAAATTTCAGGAACTGAAGGGACTATTGAGAAACACCCTTTCTAAACAGTGCTCTATAGCCCTTGTTAGAAATTTGAATGCTGGGCAGTGACAGTCATCTGGTAGAGCAATTCCTATAGTACTGGTGGGGGAAATCATTATGACAAATACTCCCTCTATGAGTCAAAAAAATACTCATCGTACCATTTACAAAGGACTGAAATTAAGACCCAAGAAGCACAGTGCAAACTCAATGTACCTGAACACTCGGCTCCTAATTTGGCACGTAATTCCCAATTGAAATTAGTGGGAAAATAGGAGTCTCAAAAGGATTTAACTGCCTCAATACCTTCATGGTTCTTGTCTAGATTTCCAGCAGCCGCATCCCAGATGAGCTCTGCAGCCTTTGCTGCACTGTTCCAGAAGGCTTCCCATAATCTGAATTTCATAAACGTGATTTGCTTTACAACAGTGCAAAATTCACCACCAGGAACTGGACTTGGGTGAAGATCTTGGTCAATCAATGCGGCTGATTGCACGTGTTAATACGTCGTACACAGAAGGAGATACAGGGCAAGGACAAAATACTTGAGAAATATCGCCGCAGACTAACTGCAGATAACCAGGTGGTGCCTGCGTGTGCGTTCCCACTTATGGGATGGAATCAGTTCAATATAGATTATTATACCAAATTTTCCTTCTTTCTCTTTTTTCAAAATCTTATTTGACCCTTGCCAAAGATCCCGAACAATCTCTTCTTGAAGGAAAAAAAAAACCTAAGCAGATTCTTCTCTTCCCGGTTGATAGAAAACAGTGATCACCAAGAGAGATATTTAAGCTTGGAACTACAGTGAAACTATTAATTACTGACCACGCTGACTGCTGACCGGGTAACCAGCTCCATTGATTTGGAGCTCATAGAGCTATAAAAAGAAGCCATTCCCTTTTGTTTTATTCACAACGGTATTCTACTTTCTCCTGGATAAAGGTTTGTTTCTTCCCGATCCCTATAATTGGTACTAATGTGACCCTGAGGGAACAAAGTAATTGGCGCAGCCTGAACCAGACCCGCTCCAAACATGGGAGACGTGGGCCAGGCAGGCAGCCATCTTCCCACACTTGCTTTTGTGCGGGTTTTACAATTCGCCAGGGACCTCACAGAAACCTTACGTTTAGCAAGTGCTGAAGAGAGTCATAAATGCCGCAGCTCCCAAGGCCATTAGTGCTCAGGCCGCACTAGCCGGTGCCACGTGCCCCCTCTCCTTCCTGGAGGAGTCTGGTTTGTGTTTGCCGCAAGGCATCGCTGCATCCCTCTTGGCACGCTCGTTTCTCCAAAGGCTCTGCCCCGCTGCCTAGGTAAAGAGGTCAGCTGAGCTAAATTCAGCCTTAAATATACAGCGATAGCTGTATAATCACCTCGGCATTTTATTTTGAGAAGCAATTCAGTAACCTTTTTTTACCTGAAAGAGCTCTTCTTAGTCTATTTTATTCAGTCAGTCCTCTCTGTTCTCAATTTGGAGAATCAGGTATCAGACTGATTGAACATTTCTAGCACCATATGACGCGGTGGGGGAAAGGAATCAGCTTCTGTGGTATGCCAAAAGCCTGAAAGGGTTTGCGTTAAATATTAGACTGGATCCCAGGAAAAATTCTTTACTGTGAGGATGGTGAGGCACTGGAACAGGTTGCCCAAAGAAGCTGTGGATGCCCCATCCCTGGAAGTGTTCAAGGCCAGGTTGGATGGGGCTTTGAGCAACCTGGTCCAGTGGGAGGTGTCCCTGCCCATGGCAGGGGGGTTGGAACTAGATGATCTTTAAGGTCCTTTCCAACTAAACATTTTATGATTAATTTGAAGCTGGTCATAAAGTCACAGGAGGTGCTGAATCTAATTCCTGAACAAAGATTTAAAAAAAAAAAAAGAAAGAAAAGCAACCCCCCAAAACCAAACAGACTTCCAAGTCGTAAAACCAAGTAAAGAGAGCAATGGAACAATCAGATGAGTTTCTACACGCTGTTTGACTAGTCCGAACGCTGCACTGTTTGCTTAGGTAGCGAGCTGGCTGCTGTCCAAGAAGATACACTTTTCCTGGAACACTGCAGCTCTACTTTGACCCAAAGGAGAAACACAATTCACACATCACCACGCCCCCACAGACTATTCCTGAGTTGCAGCACGGCTGCTGCAATGGTCCTGAGCTGCAGGAGGCCAAGCCACCAGAGGGCTTGGGTGGGAAAGAGGGAGGAAAACCAGTGGGATCTCTGCCTTGGTGCCTGGCGGACAACGCTGCCATTCATCTGCGTGGGCTGGGGGCTGCTCATGCCATGCCTCCACTCCCACCAGTCCCACAGGGAACGTGGTCAATGACACGCTGCTATTACCAAGGAGGCTTTGTGTCCACAAAAGGATGAGGGTACTTGATGTGCTCGGTTCCCGCTTCAGGCACAGAGCCATAGCCCTGCTCTGCTGTCATCTCTGAGGAGGCACGCAGCGCCCCCTGTTTTCAGGCTCAAAGATCCCTAAAGGTTGCCTTCTGATCCCTAAAGGTTGTCTTCTGATCACTGGCAGAAGCACCTTATGCTTAGCAGGACTGCATTGCTCAAATCTCCTCAGGTCAAAGTAGCATCAGTCTTTGCAAACCATAATCCTTCACCTGTTTCATCTGTGAGGAGTTCTCAGGCGCGCTTGATACACCTGCCGAGGAAGAAATTGTTACCAGGGATCATCCTTAGTACAGACATCTGAGACTTTAATTCAACTTCCACTTCCACTCAATGAGGTCCCCACCCATACATCTCGCTTTCTAGGAAAACGACCAAACTACCAGTCTAAAGGCTGCTTAACAGCAGGGGATTTTCCCCAAATATGAAATCTGTCATTGAGTTATTAGTGCTAATTGTCTTGGGTGAGAAAAAAGAGTGTGCTCATCTACAAAACTCTGGATTTTAGTTGTTAGGGGAACCCATCTGCAAGAAGGGACATTTGGATTCCAGGCCGCAAACACATAGTTTATACTAAACATTAAAAAAAAAAGTTGAAATGACTATTCGCAGTAAAGTGGATCACAGAAACATAGAATGGTTTAGGTTGGAAAAGACCTTTAAGATCATCAAGTCCGAGCACTGCCAAGTCCACCACTAACCATGTCCCTCAGGTCTACAGGTCTTTTAAATACCTCCAGGGATGGAGACTCCACCACTTCCCTGGGCAGCCTGTTCCAATGCTAGATAAACCCTTTCAGTGAAGAATGTTCGTTATTCCCAGTCAGCACCCTAATCATTATGCAGCAGACTGTTGGTCTGCTCTTCCGGTACTAAAATCACACCCGCTGAATTGCAACCCGTGGCTGTAAAACAACCACGCGCTTGCACCCTCCGCAGCAAGGAGTATTTTTACGTCGCGGGCTTGGCTGTTGAGGTGCTACGGTGAGAAAAGCGGATTTCAGTGCCCTCAGGTGGGGGAGGGAATATGCTGGGAGAAAGCACCAGCCACTGGGTGCAGGATACAAGCGACTTCCAAGAGTTTGTTTCTAAATGAACTACATCATGAGAGCTGTGAATCCCCCAAAGGAGGAGGCATCCCTCGCAGCCCTGACATAAGCAGCAAAAGGTGAGAACCACCACAACAGCAAAAGTTATTCACAACAGTTTCTGGTAACAAAAAAGAGCAGTAACATTTTTCAAGCAGTGACACTTATTTTCCTAGCAGTTTCTGACCACTCTATATTCTTTGTATTTTCTTATCACAAGAATTTCTCAGGAAAAAAACCCCAGGCTGTTCTTTCACTTTGGCTTATGTTGGTTCATTACTCTCTGAAACAGTAATTTTTCCTGTGTTTTATTTCACGGTCTTGCACAACCTTGGAATTTCTGATGATAAAACCTGTGATACTTGTTCTTCTGGTACTGAAACCACACCCCCCGAATGGCAACCTATGGCTGTAAAACCCATAGCAGGGGAATTTAAGCAGAGAAATTATCAAGCAAATTCCCACTGAAGTTCTCATTAAATTAGAGAAGACGGGCTTTGCCCAGGCTGAAATTGGATCTCCAGGACCATGGCCATTCCTGGGATTATAACCCATGGTTGTAGCTGCCCCAAAAGAGTTGCTACAGTAAATTAATAACACAGCCTACAAACTATTTTTCCATGTCACCTCTGTAGAGCAGAGAGGAGGGAGCATACGGCATCACATCCACCAAAATGCTCTTTGGACCAACTGGCAGAGCACCCCTTAAAATCGCTCTGAGTCAGCAGGTTTTGTAGTCATGAAGGCAGAGCAAGACGGGGGATTTAAACAGATCGCAAAGCACACTGCAACTCCTACTCATCGCACGGCTTTTGGAGCGTTCTCAAGGAAGATGAGGATTAAATGGGCAAAGGCTTTTAAATATTCTCTCATGCAAAGGAACAGAATTAGGCCCACAAAAGTAATTTGCTTGGAATATTAACCTGGGAAAAGGGAGATTCGTTTGAACTCCCTTGTGGCAGAAGAGAAACTGAACTTGGGTCATTTGCAACCTGATTACCCTAACCATGAGTAATTTTAAATAAAAAGAGGGACCTGGGAATTCTCCTCCAGCTGCGCTTGTCACAAGGCTTGATCTTATAATTGTGCTCTTAGGATATCTACAGGATGAGACAAGTAGGAATTAGACCTAGGAATGAGAAAGGTAGATGAACAACCTAGGCATTAGACATATAGAAAGTTCAAACATATCTAATGTATATAACATTATAAATTAGCGTGTATCTATCTAAAACTAAGAATCCCTTAGGTAATGTGGAAAATATATTAAAATATATTAAAATAGCCTTACCTAAGGGCTACATTATGCTGCCTAGGTGCTTAAGTGCTCAACCCTGTGTCTGGTCAGACGCCGTGTGACTTAACCGACCCAGAGTTCCACCTCGCCACAGACAGGCCCGCCACCGCAGCCAGGTATCTCACGTATTGCTTCCTCAGGTGCTGCAGGACACAGACCAGGCACCCCTTTGGACAGCCCCGCTCATTCCTTAACTGACTCCACTGGGAATACCTTTGCTGCCTAAAGGCCTTGGCTGTATCTAGGATTGCCTGAGCGACAGGTATATCCCCCAAACCCTGCCGTAAACAGAAGAAAGGCAATCAAAGACGTTGTGAGAATCAAGGAAATGAGTGGAAATGCTGCAACATTGATACAGTTTTTCATTAGAGGCTGCTGCTTGGAGTTTCTAAAGCTGCACAAACCCAAGGTGATGGAAAATATTAGGAAGCAGGGAATGGTAAAAGGAGAATCCGAGCAACGTCCTCCCCTACATTATCAAAACAACAGACTTCTTACGCTTGTCCCTTTTATAGGTTTTTTTTTGCTGAGGATTTTTTTTCGGTAGGCCCTGCCACACGACGGCAGCCATCAGCGACAGGGAGGGAAGGTGGACCCAGGTTGTTCTGAACATCGAGCTGCGGCGGACATCCACCACCGCCAACACCTGTCTGTCCGTCTGTCTGTCTGTCCGTCTGTCTGTCTGTCCGTCTGCCTGTCTGTCCGTCTGCCTGTCCGTGCCCGGCTCCACTCAGCCGGCGACAGGTCTCACCCCACGTTCAGTCTGAAAACTGTTGAGCATTGTCCACAGAGAAAACCTTGAGCACCAAAACAAACAAGACAAAATGTGTTTAATAATAAATAAATAAATAATAATAATAATAATAACAACAACAATAATAACCATAATAATAATAATAAAGGGCAAGGACCACTGAGCAGCCGCGAAGCCAGCGCGGCCTGAAGGGGAGCGGGGCCAGGCCTCGAGGGGACCCCGCAGGCGGGCGCCGCTCCCACCGCCCGTAGACGTTCCCCCGACGTTCCTCGGCTCCG